>CM061051.1:39835081-39919507 GCA_030762985.1 Adelphocoris suturalis
TAAGGCCTCCCTGGATAGGAAATTATACAATTTGCATCACTCAAAGCGTAACATAACGGAAAACTTCTGATAATTTTTGTATACAATGACTCAGTTGTTACGTTTGTTCACCTTCTTCCCTCTTTAAGGCCAATGCGGACAGGAGTTTAATATGATTCTGAGATAAGAGATAGTGCTACGGCCGCACCAAAAGTTTATTCCATTTTTGTAGAAACAATTCCATTAAAAATTAAAATTTAATTGTGGAAATGTTCTCAAGACGAATACTGAAAAACCCCCAAAGTTCATCTAGGAAATTGTTTCAAAATTCATCAACTTGTGTTACAATATGGAAATTGGGGCGCTGATTCCGAATAAAATCCGTTTCGCACTAGAACGCTTCGTTCACCTAGTATCTCAAATTTCAAGAATTTCATAGAAAATCTCCCCGAAAACCCCCACCCCCTACCTACTGATTGACCCCTGTATGGTGGTTAAAAACCACTTCAAATATTCAATAATATATGCAGATAACCTACCGTAAAGATGAAAATTTGAAAAAAAATTTACGAAACTGAACTTGCCAAAAAAGCTGAGCGGGCACTCACTGGAACCACCTGGGCTTCATTCTGGAAAAACATTTTGTTTTAAAAATTTATTATTTTTTATCTTGAATTCGCAATTTCTCCCTTAAAACTCACAAGCAAATTTGACGAGAATGCTTTCCAGTATGTATTTTGAGTCGCTGAATTCGATTTTGAAATCCGTTTTGCGCTAGGACGCTTCATTCACCAGACATCAGAAATTTCATGAATTTCATAAAAAATCTCCCCGAAATGCCCTTGGGAAATGTCTAAAATTCACCGAAATTGGTATCCTTATGTTAATCGATGCGCTAAATGAAAATTGGAAGTCCATTTTTCTCTCAGAAGCCGCGTTTGCTAGATTCCACAATTTCATGAAAATTCGAAAAAAAATTCTTTACGCCATTTCTACGGAGTATTTGAAGGGTACATACAAAATTTTGAGGCCCCAGCTTACATAGGTGCTTCGGAATAGTTAAAAAAGAATCTGGCCATTTTGTTTGAGGCCATTTGAAAAGTTAAAATTAATTGAATCAAATTAAACTTTTTAATTTAATTTAAATATCATTTTATAATTTATTTTACTCGTATTATCATAGTTTCCTTACAAAAACGGGTTCCCATTTAAGTATTACCTACGATCGAGAGCAGACTATTTTTGGCGCTACACTATCGCATAGGTTTTACAAATCCGGAATCCCAGAGAGAGAGAGATGAAGGGAGCGAGAGGTAACTATGGTGCCGGGGTCGAGAGAACCCCGATTGGTTGGGACACGTGTGAACTTTGATCCTCGAACATCATATTTACTAAGAACTATTCTCCCCTTCACCACCAATCTACTACACTCAGCCGTTCATTTTGGTGGGACTCGTTCATTACTGACTCATGTATTTTCTAAGTTTCGTTTGCTTGTTGGTTCCGGTCGCCTGTTTCTCCGTTCTTGACTCAATTTGGATGACAGTTGGGGGATGACGATTTGATCATTCCATATCAATTTTAACATGACTGTATATCATTAATAGCTACTGCGCATGCGCCTATGTGAAAACTTGTAACGACCCTCATTTCCCACAGTTTTCATCCGAGTTAGATGAAACTTTCAAGGAATGTGTGGGCTAAGGTGAAGACGGTCCCCTATATGTTTCTTCTTTCCTGACTCAATACTTCACTCTGCGCATGCGCAAATGTAAATTTTACTATGCATCATTTTCTCACGCCCTAGTCGCCCGATCTCGCTCAAATTTGTGATTTTGGGGGGATGAAGATTTGATCATCCCATATCAATTTCAACATGACTGTATCATCAATAGTTACTGCGCATGCGCCAATGTTAAGTCCTTGTAGCGACCTTATATCCCACAGTTTTCATCCGAGTTGGATGGAACTTTCAGGGAATGTGTGGGCTAGGGTGTAGACGGTCCCCTATATGTTTCTTTGTTCCTGACTCAATACTTTGCTCCGCGCATGCGCAAACGTAAATTCTACTATGCATTGATTCTACTATGGTTGATAGTTGGGGGATGACGATTTGTTTGTGTCTAAAGGGGACGACAGTTGTGTGTGAGAGAGAGAGAGAGAGATACAAATAAATAATCTTGATCATCTCCACACCAGTCAATCAATTTTCAAATATAAATATATATTTGAGTTTGTCTCATCCTAGGCTATCGAGCGAACATAAAGTTTCCCAAAAAATAGCTAACTAACAAAAATTATTTTCTCAATTTTTTTTTTTTTTTTCTCATAAATATTATTTTGAACAATTTTTTCCTGGAAAACGCTAACATCCATCATATTTTTACGTATCTCAAATATCTACTAGAATTATCCTTATAAATAATTGTAGAGGGAATCAGACCTAGATTGAGAATGAAGGTGTAAAAACGCAGTGCGAAATTGATGGTGATAGTGTCCTCTACAAACTGTAATAATGCTTGTTGCTAGGCGTTGCTATGCGTTTGCCGGACGCGTCGGTCGGTACGAGGGGGGTTTGCTACCGCTGCAGAAAGGCGTGGAGCGGGGGAGTTTCGCAAACGGTTTTTATTTAGCTTCTTGATTTCTTGTTTACATTTTTTACCCGCAGACCAACTCTCGCTTCTTGCCTATAACGCGGTTAGGTATCGGCGCCCAGATTCGTGTGTTTTTCGTTTTTTTGTTCGTTTTTCTTTCCATTCTATTTATGATGCCTAATAGGCGATATTCCAGTAAAGGCAAACCTCCCCCCCCCCCCCCCCCCCCCCCCCCCCCAAAGGATCCCAGAAAATGTAAGTTAATGTCTCTAAGGGATGAGGCTCCCTCAAAAAAGTGATAAGTAATTGATAATAGTCAATAATGAATTTTGTTATAATTTATTTTATGAATTATTATTGTAAATGATATTCATAATATTTACCTGTTATTGTGCAATACATTTCCTGAAAGCAGAATTTTGATGCATTTTGAAAAGTAGTCCATTTACCTATCTTGTAAACAGATAATCACTCAAATTCAAGGGTCTTTAGGGTGAATTTCATCATCTTATTTTGGAAATGCAAACATACAAAAAAAAAAAAAAAAAAAAAAAAAAACAGGTGTGCTAAAGACGATTTGGACATTACTTTCCACTCTGTTGGGATGTTGGGCATGTGTTAGCTAAAATGCTAAAACATGGAACATGCTTTCTTCCCGCTAATTCGTAAATGTAAATAAATTTAAAACTACGACATAAGGGTATGTCGTAGGTCAAATTCAAGGGTCTTTAGGGTGAATTTCATCATCTTATTTTGAAAATGCAAACATACAAAAAAAAAAAAAAAAAACAGGTGTGCTAAAAACCACACTGGAGAAGTGTAAACTTCTATGACGATTTGGACATTACTTTCCACTCTGTTGGGATGTTGGGCATGTGTTAGCTAAAATGCTAAAATATGGAACATGCTTTCTTCCCGCTAATTCGTAAATGTAAATAAATTTAAAACTACGACATAAATGTTTTAAAATCGAAATTAGAACAGAGTACCTAAGTAGGTAATTTTCTGTTATGGTGCGCTTCTACAACTACTATAAGCAAGATTAACTTCTCAACCAAGTGACAACAAAAGAAACGGCATTGTTTACTATATCCATTTATAACATAAATAAATATAAAACAACGACCTGAATAGAAGAACAAGTACGAAAGAAATGCGTGAGCTTTCCAACGAGTGGAGAACGATTTTTGTCCGGTGAAAAAAAATAAGTTTTATTTCCCCAGCAACGGCTTGGTTGTCAAAACAGCGTGACGGAAAAAAACGTGACGGTAAAATCGTATTCACACCCCGCTAAATTTTTCGACGCGGTGCGCCTATAGAAGTTTACACGTGACGGTTTTCAAGGCTGGATTCGGCTGATTTGTGACAGATTTTTAACGTATTCCATTATCCTACTTTGAAATAAATTACTCAAATTCTCGGTATTCTACGTTGAATTTTGAGATCCAGTCAATTCACTTATGTGGTAAAACGCCAAAAATAACTAGAATTCAATTTTGCTTCCTCACTCATCTTTGTATTCGTGCAGCAAGTTGACAAAAATTAGGTTTTGTGAAATTGAATGATGAATAAAAATTTGAATCGGTACCTATCGAGATTGAATACCTACGTGAATATTATTATTTTATATTTAAAAAAAAAAATTGAATAATAATATGCACTTCTATAAGTATTGAAATATTCATATTCTTCGAATGTAATTCCTATATTCATAGTTTCGAGTATAAATGTTGAATATTCGTAGCCAAAATATGAATACTTACAAATTTATTCATATAGGTACCTACAAAGAAATGCAACTATAAATAATAAAAAATAAAGGATAAATACATATTTGTATTTTCGGATATGTGTTTGCTCATCTCTGATTGTATGTAGGTAGGTACGAGGTTGGTAGATACCATTTCAGACCATTCTAAGACCGAATCTGTGAAAAAACCATAGGTGTATGTCTGCGTATTATTTGTGGTGTGAGTATGTGTGTGTGTGTTTGTGTGTGTGTGTGTGTGTGCCGCCACTTCCAAAAAGTTCTGGCATCTCGCCTCCAAGTGGCTGGTGTCATAGGTGACGTCCAGAGAGCATTTCGCCCAGCGGATGGCACAGCGGAGAATCTAACAGTTCTCCAAACTGTCATTTCGCTGGCTCGTATCAAGAAACGGCAGCTCCATCTTGCCGCTCTGGACGTCGCTAAGGCCTTTGACACAGTTAGCCACTTTGCCCTGACCGATTGTCTTCGTGGTGTCGGGGCACCTGCTCGTTTAATTGAGTATGTTGCCTGTCTGTACCACGAAGGCGTGATGGTCCTAGAGGCACGAGGTGAGTTGTCAGGGGATGTTGTTATTGGGCGGGGGTACGCCAGGGATCCTCTGTCGCCACTCCTCTTCAACCTGGACGTGATACGGCCTTGGGTAAGCTGCCAGCTGAAATAGGGTTCGATCTCGCCCCTGGGGTGCGAGTAGGTGCATTGGCTTTTGCTGATGATGTCATCCTACGCGCAGAAACCCGTGAGGGCTTGCAGATCTCCCTCAACGCATTTGCTGAGCAGCTAGCCAGGTGTGGTTTGGTGGTCAACCCAGCTAAGTGTGGGTCGGTCTCCTTGGTCCCGTCAGGTCGCCAGCATAAGGTGAAGGTAGTGGATGAGGAGTGTTTTGTCTTAGGACAAACTTCCATCCCTGCCCGATCCATGCTGTGTGTGCCACCAGCAGTGTGGTGGAGCACTAGCTCGTGTCACCAAGGCTCCACTGAAGCCACAGCATAAGCTGCGCCTCCTTCGCACGTACTTACTGCCAAAGTTAACCTATGGGCTAGTCTTTGGCAGGTTTACTGCGGGGAGGCTGCTTGAGTTAGACCGTGAAGTACGCTCTGCTGTGCGCTCTTGGCTAGGCTTTCCACCTGGTGTCCCAGTGCCTATATCCATGCACCGGTCAAGGCCGGTGGGCTCGGCATTGTCTCTCTCTCAGCCGCTATCCCATCTTTACACCGCCAGCGCCTGCTTGCCCTAAGGGGCTCTAGCTGTGAGGTCGCCCGCACTGCTGCTGACCTTGATTTTGTCAGACAGCAGTTGTTGTGGTGCGATCGAGCAACTCCAACTGTTCCAAAACCCAGCTCATCTGCTGAGTTCGCTACTGCTCTGCATGATTCAGTGGATGGTAAAGAACTCCGACAGTGCTCTGAATCCCCCATTTCCTCTCAGTGGGTTGAATGGGCTTCAGAGGGCATTGGGGCCTGCGACTACCGACATTTTCATGCCGCCCGGGTGGCAACATTAGCCACTGCGGTGAGGTGTTCTAGAGGTAGTCGTGGAACAGTAGATACCCTTTGCCGTGCCTGTCGGGGTAAAAATGAGAACCTGTATCATGTGGTGCAGCAGTGTCCACGGACTCATGGTGGCCGCATTCTGCGTCATGATGCGGTCGCCAAGCAGATAGCAGGTGCTTTGTCATCCAGCGGCTGGGATGTGGAGAGAGAGAGACTGTACCATATGCCAAGTGACCGGGGCAAGAAGCCAGATATCGTCGCCATCAAGCCCGATGGGTCTGCCATAATCCTGGATGTCCAAGTTGTCAGTGGCATCGTGGACATGGAGCAGACCTGGAGGGCTAAAATAAGAAAATATGATAGGAACGACCTGCGACAAGCGATATCTGAGCTAAAGGGAGTGGCGCCTAATAAAATCAAGGTCATGGCCGCGACCGTGTCATGGCGCGGGGTGTGGTGCGGGAAAAGTGCCACGGAGCTTCTCGAGTTGGGCATCTCGGCAGGAGTGCTCCGTGGTATCACCACCCGCGTCCTTCGGGGCTCTTACCTCAATAGGTGGTCATTTTATAGGGGCACTTCCTTTCATCCTTCTCTCCCTCCTCCATCTTCCTCTACTTCCCTAATCCCTAGGGCTGGCGTCGGGTAAACCAGGGCGTCCTCCCCATTTTTTAATTTAGTTTTTTTCGTTTTTTTTTTTCTTAATGGCGTGCCCCCTCCGTTTTTGAGGGGAGATTTCTTAAAAAAAAAAAAAAAAAAAAAAAAAAGTGTGTGTTTGCGTTTGCGTGTGTGTGTGTGTGTGTGTGTGTGTGTGTGTGTGTATGTGTATGTGTGTGTGTGTGTTTTTTTTAATTTTTTTTTTTTAATTTTCTCCTCCACAGTACCCCTGTGGAAGAGGAGTTTATTATTCCGCCTGCTCCCCAAGAGACTACAGGCGATTTACATGCTATAACATCAGTAATTAACATACGCATTCTTATTTTTACGGTATTGAATGTAAATTACAAAAATATGCGGTAAAATAATCTAATATTACACTTTTTAAATGATAGTACAATAGGCTGGAAATCCAATCACTATCACAGCAAGTCCAAGTTCATAGAGTTAAGAAATACAATAATTTCATCCAAGTGGTCAGAAACGAGATCCCTCATCGGTATCGGCCAGGCACCGCATTTCAGGAAGCACTTCCTCTCCAGACGTGCAGGCTGCTGTTCAAATTTGCTGCATCGAAACAAAAGGTGGTCCCAATCCTGTATCTCCCTGAGCACATACAAGTAGCATCCTCACTGAGGCCGAACCGTTGCAGGAACTCACGTACTTCCATGTCCCGACAACATAAGAGTTAACCTCCAAGAAATAGGAAGATCAAGGGCAAGTCGGTCTCCTATTGTAGGGAAGAATGTCTTTGTCCTACGGCCGTCAGCTGTCATCCTCCACATCTGTTCCCATAGCTCGATACTATGAGCACCACAATCCTGCTTGATTTTGGACTTAGGCATTAGGGGAGAAAGCAACCGGGAGGTCCAGGCTCATGGCTGCACAGGAATCCGCCTCTTCATTCCCAGCAGTGCCACCATGCGCCCGAGTGTGCTTCAATACCACTCTCCAGGTGTGTGTGTGTGTGTGTGTGTGTGTGTGTGTGTGTGTGTGTGTGTGTGTGTGTGTGTGTGTGTGTGTGTGTGTGTGTGTGTGTGTGTGTGTGACACAAATTTTGTCGACGCTGCCCAAACCACTATTGTCAACCGATTTTCGAGATTCTTTCTTTGTTCGATCCCAATTTTAGTCTAGTATTCTGTAGAGTCTACCCACGGTGGGTAACCCACCCAAATGACTAGACAAATTTAAATTAATAAATAAATTAAAATGAATATAAGAAATTGAAATAAATACCTACGAAATATTGTTTTACATGATTTCATGTGAAAATAGGAACTGTAAATATACGGATCCTTGATAAAACTGGAACTACTAATGTAAAACAGCTCAAGAGGGATTCTGTAGAACGTACCTAACTAACTCTTCGCTTGACAATATGAAATTCAAGTGCCCATTGCTCAGGAAACTGAGAATAACAAAGTAATCACTGTGTAGATTTGGAAATAATATTCCACAGGTCCTAGGGGACCTAGGTACCTATTTACTTCTACTATGAAAACTTAGTAATATCAATAATTATGTTCAATTTTTCTAAAGCTCCACAAAAAAAATATATATATATATATTTTTTTTTTTTCGATACTATATATTTTTAATCTAGTATACAGGGTGTATTGCAAGCAGATGACAATACTCAAGGGGGTTAAACTCGACCAAAAATGTAGTTCAACAACGCCAACCGCAACTCTCTATCTCAATCCGTTTCAGAGATATGTCGTTTTTAATGTTTTATCGAAAAACCCATGTTTTTTTAGCATAGAAACCCCAATTTCTCCATTTTACCTCACTTTATCTTAACATTCGACCCCATTTTCGGAATTGATGCACCTTTGTTCTTGAAAAGTACCGCCTAAAAAACCTAATATCCATTCAGAAGGTTACCGTTTCTAAATAAGTAACATTCCTTACTGTACTAGAAAGTTTCCTACGTTTCTAATTGAAAAATAAAAAAATACTGCACACTGAAGGATCTTACAAAAGTAGGGAAACTTAATCAGCTTTTCAACGGTATGATCCAAATGTTAAGGTCATTCCAATTTCATGGAGAAATTCAAGTTGCAGTGTGAAAAAACGTTGGAAGGAACCTACAAAAAGTTGTGGTAGGGGTGGGGGGTCAGTTCAAGCAACTTCAATTTTGATTTTTTCAAGTTCAAGTTGGTTCAAGTACAAACTGGCCATTTCTTCAGTAGAAGATTAAAATTCTAATTTACTACATGATCATTTTTTTATTTATTTCAGATTTAAAAAATTAGAAAATAAACTTTACCAACTACCTCCTACTAACGTTTTTTGTTGAATTTCTCCATGAAATTGGAAGATAATCTTAATTTTGTGCATACCGTTGAAAGGCTGATTAAATTTCCCTGCTTTAGAAATTGGGGTTTCTATGCTGAAAAACAAGGGTTTTTCGATAAAACATTACCTAAATACGACATATCTCTGAAACGGATTGAGATAGAGAGTTGCGGTTGGCGTTGTTGAACTACATTTTTGGTCGAGTTTAACCCCCTTGAGTATTGTCATCTGCTTGCAATACACCCTGTATACTAGATTAAAAATATATAGTATCAAAAAATATATACTATATATATATTTTTATTTTTTTTTGGAGCTTTAGAAAAATTGAACATAATTATTGACATTACTAAGTTTTCATAGTAGAAGTAAATAGGTACCTAGGTCCCCTAGGACCTGTGGAATATTATTTCCAAATCTGCACTGTGATTACTTTGTTATTCTCAGTTTCCTGAGCAATGGGCACTTGAATTTCATATTGTCAAGCGAAGAGTTAGTTAGGTACGTTCTACAGAATCCCTCTTGAGCTGTTTACATTAGTAGTTCCAGTTTTATCAAGGATCCGTATATTTACAGTTCCTATTTTCACATGAAATCATGTAAAACAATATTTCGTAGGTATTTATTTCAATTTCTTATATTTATTTTAATTTATTAATTAATTTAAATTTGTCTAGTCATTTGGGTGGGTTACCCACCGTGGGTATGCTCTATAGAATACGTCTTTATTATTCGATAGCTGTATTTTATGAAGCTGTACCTATGCTTCCTTGGTGTTTTAACTCTGGTCACCTATCTGCAATAATAAAAATATTTCCCACAATAATTGTGTCTATACAGTTACTTGCAGAAAACCCTGGTATTTTGAAAAGGATTAATAGACCTCAGAGATATAGTTATTTTTATATCTATATTATAGATTAATTATCCATATTATATTATGGATGCTTAATTTTTATTTCATTAAACGCGACGTGTAGGTATTTGTACGAGAGTGACGAAAACTGAATTTTAGAATGATGCTATATTTATTTGCAAATACAAAATTCTTCCGAGATTTTGTGCAAAAATACTATGAAAATGAAAATAGTATGTTGCCCGTGAAGACAACCCTACCTAAGCCTAATAAATTATCCATCTATAGTTCAACTTTAACGTTAACTTATTGGTCCACTCGATCGTAATAGTTACCTTACAAAGTATACTTTAAGCAAATAATAATAATAAAAATAAATAAATACACAAAACAAAATATAGAAGAAAAAACAGAGAAGGCGGACTACGGTAGGAGTACGACTGGCAGTCACGCGAGTGAGGTGTTTACATACCGCCTTCACTACCACATACCACTCGCACTGCCCGCTCTTTGAGGTCCGCACCGAAAAAACCGCCAGTGGAGGGAGCACAGGCAGGACGAGTGGGAGGAGCAAGGGGCAGCGCGAGAGAGGTGTTTACATGCTTTCGCTGCCCTCTTCCCTGCTCACTTCCAACTTTCACGGAAGTGGGCTGAATGTATAAACGAGGTATCAGGGTTGATCGAACTGGATGCAAGTTGCATGAACAATAATAATTTCATAAAGTTCGGTCCAGTAGTTTCGGAGGAAAGCTCTGGACGGCGGACGGTTTTTTTTCCAAATTCGATTTTCTGATTTTACGAATCCTGAAACGTAAACCTACAAATTTTAAGGGGGGGGGGGGGGGGGGGGTTAAAAAAATTTTTTTTGGTCGATTGCAAAGGTTAATTAATGAAAATAATTAACCAAACCAGATAGAACCAGTTGAATCAGCGTTGATAACTACATCTTATGTGCCACATTCAAGGGGTTTACTTTCAACCATTTTTTCGTTCAAAACGCACCAAGAGTGAAATGGATCAAGGAAGCTCAACTTATGGTATGGCCTGGAGAATTAAAAAAAAAAAAATTCAAATTTCCGATTTTTCGTATGAAAATTGCGGCCCGGAATGAGCGATACATACATAACACATAACAAAAACTTTAAAATAGAAATAAAGACTCTCTGATGCGTGGAACGGATTTGGCAAATAGGTACGTATGGGACTTTGATTTTTATAATAGCAAACGAAAATAATGCTCAATATTTTGGATATTCCTTAGAAACTACCAATGTATACATTTTTCCTACTATAAGTAGGTGTATACGTGTGTGGGCATCATTGATGACTTGATCCTAAGAATACGATAATTCATTCCTTCGTCTTATGATGGAAATTGTATATTAATTGAAAATGTGACTATTTCCTGGTCTTACTCAACCACTTGAACGAGAGTGACACTTTTGTTTTCGTGTGATGCACTTGTCGATTCACACATTTGGGCTGATTGGGACGACGTGGAAGGTTTTTGCCACCACCACTGTAAGGTGGCTCCATACTTTGCCATGTTTATCCAGCAGTACCGAAAAAGCTTCAATTCAAATTTCAACAATCAAGTTTCAACTTGTACCTGATCAAAGTGGTATCGCAAGTTGTAATTATGCTCTACCATACCCAGAGAGGCCCCGTTTAAAAATTCAGTATAGATAGGTACATCAGAAAAGCTGAATAGGAACAAAAGAAGCTAATGAGCCCACTCAGCTGATTAGAAGGGTTTGTTAAGTTGTAATATAATTACTCTACCACATCGAAAGATGTCCCGTTCCAATTTTTAGCATCTTAAGTTTGATTGGAACCAAATTAGGTGCAGAGTTCACTCTGCTGATTAGGGTGATTCTGTAAGTTGTAATTATACTCTACTACACCCAAAGAGATCCCGTTCCAATGTCCAGCATCTCAAGTTGAATAGAAATCAAAAAAGCATCAGAGTTCACTATGGTGATTAGAGTGATTCATCAAAATGAAAGTATACACTACCGCACCAAGAGCGAATGGTTGGGGGGGGGGGGGGGTCCTCACTTCATCATCGAATAGGAATGAATATAGGAACGAATATGAACATTCGATAATTTAACAGAATTATCCTACAATAAATCAGGAAAATTCCGTCATGCGATCATGCTGCATGACTTGAACTTTTTTTGTTTTTTTTGTTTTTGTTTGCGCTTGAGTGGTGAAAAATATTAATTTTTGAGAGAGAAATTGACCGAAGACCATCCGCACATTCCCAGAAAATGTCGTCTATATCGAATGAAACGTGTAGACGTGATGCAAGTTAAAAGTATTTCATTCTTGCACGAGTAGCAGCTACTAAGTTATGATCGTGTCGAATTATATGGGGCAATTAAATCGTCTTTTCCCGCCTAGGTAACCTCCAAACTTGTGGTATATTCGATGAATAGACCTTGAGAAAATAGCGCTTTATTCGTTTGCGTAGAGTGAAATATTAATATGTCAATACAGAAACTGATAGGGAACCATCAGCAATAATCATTCCCCGAGAATTTAATCAATTCCAGAGGTAAACTAAGGAATTAGGTCGTTACAAGTATTTTTGGATAACTACTCAGACAAACAACATCCTCTTACCGAGAGAATTGATACAAATCAAATTCAGAACTATCTAAAACGTAAAAATGAGAGTGGTAATTTTGATTTTGGCGAGAAAAAAAATTTTCAACTCCCGAAGAAGAAAAAACTGTTATAAGAAGGTACTGGTCCCCCAACAAGTCTAGCGATCAGCAATAAATTATAGAATGAACTACAGGGGCCTCCTACCTAGATTACTGTCTTCTTACTAGTTGTTTTCGACTTGGGTGCATTATTTATTATTCTTTTTTAATACAACTCGATATCATTCTGAGAATTTTGACACCAATCACGCTCTCCTTCGATGATTATACATATTTCTATGATTTTTCGAAGTTTCGAATAGTAACTACATCACAGCCCTTTGTGACGTACCTAGTAATTATTCGGAACTTTCAATAATCATAGACTACTCACTAAACTAGGAGAGAGCGTTCAGTATCGAAACCATCAGGATAATTGCTGTTCACGTTTTCTTTTGTGTTTGCCTGTCAAAGGCCCCTCTAAATTGTATAAATCCATTTCTTTCCGAGTTCAAGATCAATAGGAAAACGATAAAATGAAACTGTTGCTTCGCCAGCTTCTGCAATCTTTTTTCGCTTATTACAACCGTAAGCTGTGCACTGAGTCGTTTTCACAGGTAGTTTACACAGGTTTACTAAAAACGTTTGTGAAAATACGAAGGAATTAGTAGCAAGGAAATTGAAGGGCTACAGACCTGTATTAAACCTGAATAATGGGAAGACCCCGAACCGAGGAGGGGGCAGCTTGAGATATCCAAAGTCCTCCAGTCGGGAAAGATCAAAGGAAAACAAAGCGCGCCGCCCAAGATCGCGTTCGCCAGTCCTAAATTTCTTTTTCCGCCTCTAATGATCAAGGAAATTTTTTCTTGTTTGTGCCTACATGTTCTCATATAGTTCCCAAACACGGCTTGAACCTGATTTTTTGAATTAAAAAAAATAATCAATTTGAAATTGCAATTTGAAAACGAAATTTAAAATTTTGTATTTTTTTTTTTCCAAGTTCCATGATATTTCCAATATTCTTGTAGATACAAACTCAAATATATATTGGAACAGGAAAATTGATTCATCCCTTGTAGAAATAATTGGAATAAACTTTTTATCTACCCTCTCTCTCGCACAACTGTCGTCCACAATGGCCTTGAGAGTGCGAAGGAAAGATGCACCTACAGATGTTACAAATAACTTTTGGATCTGGATGGGGTGGGAAACAACCAGCGAAAGTATAATAGGGCTACGCAAATTAAACAAATCATCTGCGACCTGGGTTTCGAGAGTCTATGGATCTCTCAGGAGCATAATTCCATACCCGCAAACGTAGACAACATAGTCCTAGCCTATGAAAATAAAACTAAAATGGCAGATAGGCAAGCTTAGGAATCTAATAATTATAGCGATATTTTCAGGCAGCTACAGATTGGTGGCAATGTGGGGTACCTACCTCTTCGGGTTAGGCCCATTTGTGGGTATTAGACTGGCAAGAGCCCGAAACATTGATCGACATAGTGTTCGATTGCCATATATATGAATTAGCGAGAGAGAAACTTAGTAAACATTCTGATCTATGTATTACACGGAAAACTTTTTCTTAAACCCAACATCGAGCGTCATTAAGTTTGTGTACAACTACTCGTCCTTGTGCGAGGCGCTGAAAATGCGAGCATATATATTTAATGAATGAAAGTGCGGTTTTAAGATATTGTAGGTAATGCCCCTTTATCGAATTTGTCAAAAAAAATTCAATCAAATTCAACTTGTAATTGCAATTTTGAAGACAAAATTACAAAACATTTCAAAATGTTGAACGATACTTCCAATCTCGTATTCGTCTTGAGAACATTTCGACAATTAAATTTTAATTTTTAATGAAAATGTTTCTACAAAATGGAATAAACTTTTGGTGCGGCCGTAGCACTATGTCTTATCTCAGAATCATATTAAACTCCTGTCCACATTTGCCTTAAAGAGGGAAGAACGTGAACAAACGTAACAAATGAGTCGTTTTATGCCAAAATTATCAGAAGTTTTCCGTTATGTTACGCTTTGAGTGATGCAAATTGTAATAATTTCCTATCCAGGGAGGCCTTAGTATAGACATGGAAATCTCAAAAATCTGAAACTTTGCACAGGGGCTGCATTTAGGTTTTCGTAGTGCCCCGAAACTCAGCAGTCCAATCCTTCATCACCCAAGAATTTTTTAGGCAAAAAAAAAAAAAAAAAAAAAAAAAAAAAAAAAAAAAAAAAAAAAAAAAAAAAAACGGGTAAAAATTGGGTTTTGAAGTGTTTTCCAAGGTTTTGGGAACAAATAATTATTTTATTGGTTAGACAACGCTAAACCTCACAAGTCCATGGTCATGTAAATCGCAAAATCTAATTACCTAGGTAGTACCGAACAACGCTAACAAATTATCATCACAAAAAATATCTAGATTGAAAAGATACTACAGTAGGTATCTGTATCAATTCAGCAATGCAATATTGATCACAGAAAATATGAAAGTGATGATGAACGTGGAAGTGACGTGTACCTATTGTCTGAAACGGGAATAATAAACCTTTGTCAAGAATTTGCTGCGTTTTTAAACTGTTTTTCATCCATCAAAACCTTGGGCAACCGCCGAGTTTCGGGGCAAAACATCGAACGTTGAAATCTCAACTATTGTTCAAATTTCCCTTCTTTAAACTTTCCTTCATGCCCCAGTGATGTATTAAAAAATTATAATAATAATGTTGTTCACGTCAAGTCACTAGGGATGACACCAAAATTTGGAATTAACCTGATTTCAAGAACGTATTTGAACAAATTGTAAACTTTGAACGATGCACCTCATTGAATGAAATGTAATCGCAGAACCACGTTTTTTCACCAAAATCATATTTCCACTCGTGTTTTATATTGTAGACATTCTTTGGCAATTTCCGTTTTGTGTAAATGACCGTTTGTCCGTCTACCTCCAAGAATTATTATCTCATTAGACACTATGTCTGTTCGCACAAGCTTGGATGGTACTTGGGGAGATCATCCCTCTGATAGTGGCGCTTTTGTAATCGATTAAGAACTTTTTTTTTTTTTTTCAATTACCCTCAAAATTTGATGGTTTACGTTTGAGGTAAGTGAATTACCAAAATCGATTTTAAAAAATCCGCTCGTCGTCCGCCGTCTGCCCTATTCCTACACCACACCGTCCGCCGTTCGTAGCTTTTTTCAGATACTTCCTTACCAAAGTTTACGAAATTTGGCTGAAAAACCCCACATCACCCGAAGATGATCCTTGACACTTTGTATCACACTCACTCAATTCGAAAGGGTGTAATTTAAAGGTTATAGGTTAAGGGATTATTCCGAGAATTATTATGGGGGCCGGAATTGAGGTTGCTGAGGAAGCACAAAGAAGTGACACGAAACTCGAAAGGAAAGGGAGGAAAATATCATTTTTGATCAGCTACATCACTTGAATGGAGAGTTTCAGATATATTTTTTGTTCAACTCACAAGGATTTATAGGGAGCAAATATGATCCTTATCCACTCCTTCATCCACATTGGAGCCCTGAATTCTTTTTCGGTTTCTGCTACAAATAAAAAGAAGATTCAACTTCCCTTCAGACAATGTACCTAAGGAATTTTCGGTTATATGTTTTTAATTGCAATTTTACAGACAGTGTTGTATTACCTCCCAAAACCGACCTGCCGCACGACAGGACCTAGAAGATCGGATTCGTCGTACTTTTTACTTGATATATACTATTTTGTTCAAATGTAAGATGACGAAATATGAAAAGTGTCAGAATTACCCCCTCCGTGA
Organism: Adelphocoris suturalis; assembly: GCA_030762985.1. Classification (NCBI taxonomy): domain Eukaryota; kingdom Metazoa; phylum Arthropoda; class Insecta; order Hemiptera; family Miridae; genus Adelphocoris; species Adelphocoris suturalis. The sequence continues at coordinate 39,851,176 of CM061051.1, forward strand.
GATGCGAAATTCGACGAGACCTAGAAAATGGTATACCTCATCTCATGCTTTTTACATAGTACAAACTATTTAATTATTTCAAATTTAAAATGACAAAAAAAAGAAAAGTGTTGGAATTACCCCCTCCATGTGACAGCCCGCGAGACGAGACTTAGAAAATCGGATTCCTCGGATTTTTTACCTATTAGAAATTATTTTTCTCACATTTTAAATATCGCAATAAGCAAAATGTTGGAATTACCCCTCCATGAGACGCGCCGCGGTGCGAGACCTAGAAAATCGGATTCCCCGGATTTTTTACCAATAGAAACTATTTTTCTCACATTTTAAATGACAAAATAAGAAAAGTTTCGGAATTACCCCCTCCATGAGACGCGCCGTGCGACGAGACCTAGAAAATCGGATTCCTCGGATTTTTTACCTATTAGAAACTATTTTTCTCACATTTTAAATGGCAAAATAAGAAAAGTTTCGGAATTACCCCCTCCATGAGACGCGCCGTGGGACGAGACCTTGAAAATCGGATTCCTCGGATTTTTTACCTATTAGAAATTATTTTTCTCACATTTTAAATGACAAAATAAGAAAAGTTTCGGAATTACCCCCTCCATGAGACGCGCCGTGGGACGAGACCTAGAAAATCGGATTCCTCGGATTGTTTACCTATTACAAACTATTTTTCTCACATTTTAAATGACAAAATAAGAAAAGTTTCGGAATTACCCCCTCCATGAGACGCGCCGTGGGACGAGACCTCGAAAATCGGATTCCTCGGATTTTTTACCTATTAGAAACTATTTTTCTCACATTTTAAATGACAAAATAAGAAAAGTTTCGGAATTACCCCCTCCATGAGACGCGCCATGCGACGAGACCTAGAAAATCGGATTCCTCGGATTTTTTACCTATTAGAAATTATTTTTCTCACATTTTAAATGACAAAATAAGAAAAGTTTCGGAATTACCCCCTCCATGAGACGCGCCGTGCGACGAGACCTAGAAAATCGGATTCCTCGGATTTTTTACCTATTACAAACTATTTTTCTCACATTTTAAATGACAAAATAAGAAAAGTTTCGGAATTACCCCCTCCATGAGACGCGCCGTGGGACGAGACCTAGAAAATCGGATTCCTCGGATTTTTTACCTATTAGAAACTATTTTTCTCACATTTTAAATGGCAAAATAAGAAAAAGTTTCGGAATTACCCCCTCCATGAGACGCGCCGTGCAACGAGACCTAGAAAATCGGATTCCTCGGATTTTTTACCTATTAGAAACTATTTTTCTCACATTTTAAATGACAAAATAAGAAATGTTTCGGAATTACCCCCTCCATGAGACGCGCCGCGCGACGAGACCTTGAAAATCGGATTCCTCGGATTTTTTACCTATTAGAAACTATTTTTCTCACATTTTAAATGACAAAATAAGAAAAGTTTCGGAATTACCCCCTCCATGAGACGCGCCGTGGGACGAGACCTAGAAAATCGGATTCTTCGGATTTTTTACCTATTAGAAACTATTTTTCTCACATTTTAAATGACAAAATAAGAAAAGTTTCGGAATTACCCCCTCCATGAGACGCGCCGTGCGACGAGACCTAGAAAATCGGATTCCTCGGATTTTTTACCTATTAGAATCTATTTTTCTCACATTTTAAATGGCAAAATAAGAAAAGTTTCGGAATTACCCCCTCCATGAGACGCGCCGTGCGACGAGACCTAGAAAATCGGATTCCTCGGATTTTTTACCTATTAGAAACTATTTTTCTCACATTTTAAATGGCAAAATAAGAAAAGTTTCGGAATTACCCCCTCCATGAGACGCGCCGTGCGACGAGACCTAGAAAATCGGATTCCTCGGATTTTTTACCTATTAGAAACTATTTTTCTCACATTTTAAATGACAAAATAAGAAAAGTTTCGGAATTACCCCCTCCATGAGACCCGCCGTGCGACGAGACCTAGAAAATCGGATTCCTCGGATTTTTTACCTATTAGAAACTATTTTTCTCACATTTTAAATGACAAAATAAGAAAAGTTTCGGAATTACCCCCTCCATGAGACGCGCCGCGCGACGAGACCTTGAAAATCGGATTCCTCGGATTTTTTACCTATTAGAAACTATTTTTCTCACATTTTAAATGACAAAATAAGAAAAGTTTCGGAATTACCCCCTCCATGAGACGCGCCGTGGGACGAGACCTTGAAAATCGGATTCCTCGGATTTTTTACCTATTACAAACTATTTTTCTCACATTTTAAATGACAAAATATGAAAAGTTTCGGAATTACCCCCTCCATGAGACGCGCCGTGGGACGAGACCTAGAAAATCGGATTCCTCGGATTTTTTACCAATTAGAAACTATTTTTCTCACATTTTAAATGACAAAATAAGAAAAGTTTCGGAATTACCCCCTCCATGAGACGCGCCGTGCGACGAGACCTAGAAAATCGGATTCCTCGGATTTTTTACCTATTAGAAACTATTTTTCTCACATTTTAAATGGCAAAATAAGAAAAGTTTCGGAATTACCCCCTCCATGAGACGCGCCGTGCGACGAGATCTAGAAAATCGGATTCCTCGGATTTTTTACCTATTAGAAATTATTTTTCTCACATTTTAAATGACAAAATAAGAAAAGTTTCGGAATTACCCCCTCCATGAGACGCGCCGTGCGACGAGACCTAGAAAATCGGATTCCTCGGATTTTTTACCTATTAGAAACTATTTTTCTCACATTTTAAATGACAAAATAAGAAAAGTTTCGGAATTACCCCCTCCATGAGACGCGCCGTGGGACGAGACCTAGAAAATCGGATTCCTCGGATTTTTTACCTATGAGAAACTATTTTTCTCACATTTTAAATGACAAAATAAGAAAAGTTTCGGAATTACCCCCTCCATGAGACGCGCCGTGCGACGAGACCTAGAAAATCGGATTCCTCGGATTTTTTACCTATTAGAAACTATTTTTCTCACATTTTAAATGGCAAAATAAGAAAAGTTTCGGAATTACCCCCTCCATGAGACGCGCCGTGGGAAGAGACCTAGAAAATCGGATTCCTCGGATTTTTTACCTATTAGAAATTATTTTTCTCACATTTTAAATGACAAAATAAGAAAAGTTTCGGAATTACCCCCTCCATGAGACGCGCCGTGCGACGAGACCTAGAAAATCGGATTCCTCGGATTTTTTACCTATTACAAACTATTTTTCTCACATTTTAAATGACAAAATAAGAAAAGTTTCGGAATTACCCCCTCCATGAGACGCGCCGTGGGACGAGACCTAGAAAATCGGATTCCTCGGATTTTTTACCTATTAGAAACTATTATTCTCACATTTTAAATGACAAAATAAGAAAAGTTTCGGAATTACCTCCTCCATGAGACGCGCCGTGCGACGAGACCTAGAAAATCGGATTCCTCGGATTTTTTACCTATTAGAAACTATTTTTCTCACATTTTAAATGGCAAAATAAGAAATGTTTCGGAATTACCCCCTCCATGAGACGCGCCGCGCGACGAGACCTTGAAAATCGGATTCCTCGGATTTTTTACCTATTAGAAACTGTTTTTCTCACATTTTAAATGACAAAATAAGAAAAGTTTCGGAATTACCCCCTCCATGAGACGCGCCGTGCGACGAGACCTAGAAAATCGGATTCTTCGGATTTTTTACCTATTAGAAACTATTTTTCTCACATTTTAAATGACAAAATAAGAAAAGTTTCGGAATTACCCCCTCCATGAGACGCGCCGTGCGACGAGACCTAGAAAATCGGATTCCTCGGATTTTTTACCTATTAGAATCTATTTTTCTCACATTTTAAATGGCAAAATAAGAAAAGTTTCGGAATTACCCCCTCCATGAGACGCGCCGTGCGACGAGACCTAGAAAATCGGATTCCTCGGATTTTTTACCTATTAGAAACTATTTTTCTCACATTTTAAATGGCAAAATAAGAAAAGTTTCGGAATTACCCCCTCCATGAGACGCGCCGTGCGACGAGACCTAGAAAATCGGATTCCTCGGATTTTTTACCTATTAGAAACTATTTTTCTCACATTTTAAATGACAAAATAAGAAAAGTTTCGGAATTACCCCCTCCATGAGACGCGCCGTGGGACGAGACCTTGAAAATCGGATTCCTCGGATTTTTTACCTATTACAAACTATTTTTCTCACATTTTAAATGACAAAATAAGAAAAGTTTCGGAATTACCCCCTCCATGAGACGCGCCGTGGGACGAGACCTAGAAAATCGGATTCCTCGGATTTTTTACCTATTAGAAACTATTTTTCTCACATATGGCAAGATAAGAAAAGTTTCGGAAGTACCCCCTCCATGAGACGCGCCGTGCGACGAGACCTAGAAAATCGGATTCCTCGGATTTTTTACCTATTAGAAACTATTTTTCTCACATTTTAAATGACAAAATAAGAAAAGTTTCGGAATTACCCCCTCCATGAGACGCGCCGTGCGACGAGACCTAGAAAATCGGATTCCTCGGATTTTTTACCTATTAGAAACTATTTTTCTCACATTGTAAATGGCAAAATAAGAAAAGTTTCGGAATTACCCCCTCCATGAGACGCGCCGCGCGACGAGACCTTGAAAATCGGATTCCTCGGATTTTTTACCTATTAGAAACTATTTTTCTCACATTTTAAATGACAAAATAAGAAAAGTTTCGGAATTACCCCCTCCATGAGACGCGCCGTGGGACGAGACCTAGAAAATCGGATTCCTCGGATTTTTTACCTATTAGAAACTATTTTTCTCACATTTTAAATGGCAAAATAAGAAAAGTTTCGGAATTACCCCCTCCATGAGACGCGCCGTGCGACGAGACCTATAAAATCGGATTCCTCGGATTTTTTACCAATTAGAAACTATTTTTCTCACATTTTAAATGGCAAAATAAGAAAAGTTTCGGAATTACCCCCTTCATGAGACGCGCCGTGGGACGAGACCTTGAAAATCGGATTCCTCGGATTTTTTACCTATTAGAAACTATTTTTCTCACATTTTAAATGACAGAATAAGAAAAGTTTCGGAATTACCCCCTCCATGAGACGCGCCGCGCGACGAGACCTTGAAAATCGGATTCCTCGGATTTTTTACCCAATGGACACTATCTTTCTCACATTTTAAATGATGAAATAAGAGGGACGATCCTGTTTATTTTGATGAAAAGAGGAACTCTCAAGCGCCAGCCATAGGAGGACAACTTGACCCGACAATCCTGTAACTGGTGTTAAACGTATATAAAGACCGGTGTGATACAAACGCAGTATTATCGCGTCAGCGCCGTAATACTGGATCTGGTAACCTGCGCGGTAAGACTGTGGAAGTATATATATATATATATATATATATATATATATATATATATATATATATATATATACGAGGGTCGTCTCAAAAGTAAGTTGCACTTATTTTTAAAAAATCGCGAGATGATCCGATTGGGCTGAAATTTTTACAGAAGTTTCGTCTGGGTGTTGTCGCAGCACCGTGAAAGTTTCAAGTTGTTATCTCAAGTATCAGCTGTTTACCAGTTGTTACAATATGGAGCTACCCATGTGTTCTACCGCCAAATGCGTTCAGTTATTCGTTTTTTCACAACCTTTGTGAACCCCAAATCTGTGGTAATGAGCCGGTGAATACTCGCTCGGCTTGATTCAATATTGTTGGGAAGTTTGAACATGATCTCGTCAAGAGTATAGCGCCGGTCTGACTCCAAAATCTCGCGAACTTGATCAATGACGGATGAAACCCGAGACGAAGACGGTCGACCACTACGGGGCTCATCGTGGGTCACTTCTCGACCTCCCAGAAACAAATCCCACCATTTTGCCACGGATCGACGACTTACCGTGGTTTTTCCATAAACATTGACAATCTCGCGATGAATTTCTGTCGCGGATTTGTCTTTGGCTGTGAAAAAACGAATAACAACGCATTTGGCGGTAGAACACATGGGTAGCTCCATATTGTAACAACTGGTAAACAGCTGATACTTGAGATAACTACTTGAAACTTTTACGGTGCTGCGACAACACCCAGACGAAACCTCTGTAAAAATTTCAGCCCAATCGGATCATCTCGCGATTTTTTAAAAATAAGTGCAACTTACTTTTGAGACGCCCCTCGTATATATATATATATATATATATATATATATATATATATATATATATATATATATATATATATATATATATATATATATATATTTGATTCATATTACATACAATGTCTCATGTATGATTTTACATTCACCGCATGAAAAACACTTCAAACCCTAATTCAGTTGTAATATTCACGTTTTCAGATTTCTCCCCTGAAACTGGCTCTCGTAGTAGATACGACCTCGCCATTTACCGCCGTAAACCACCTCACTTTAAAACATCACTCTAAAACCGCCTAATGAAGGATCAAGATAGATGCTCTGGTGATCATTAAAGGATTGATGGAACAGTTGTATTTTTCAGTAATGAAAACCCGTTCACTAACACTTTTAGCGAATTTTCTTAGAAAATAAAGCTATTGCAATGGCTCCAAAAATTTTAAAATAAAAATTTTCAAAAATTTTCTTCATCAAAATCTGTTTTGAGGCATTCTGAAATTATTCCTGGATTTTAACGCTTTTCTATAGCATTTCCGAATTGAGTTAAACTCTTTCCATTTAGGTTTAGTCCTTTTCCATTTAGATTTAGTCCTTTTTCATTTTGGTTTAAACCTTTTCCATTTAGGTTTAGACCTTTTCCATTTTGATTTAAACCTTTTCCATTTAGATTTAGACCTTTTCCACTTAGATTTAAACCTTTTCCATTTGGATTTAAACCTTTTCCATTTGGATTTAAACTCAGGAAATTATCGTGGAGTTAGAGGTAGAAGTACCCAAGTCACAAATTCAACACGTGGGAAAATCAAATGCAGAATATTATGATTATTTAACTGTTGTTATTATTGGTGATCAATATCATCAAACTATGTATCCAACCTAAGAAAATAATCATGTTTACCAAACTAACTTTTGAAATTTTAATTTGATTTTTGCACAATATGAATTTACTTCTTCGGTACTTTTACCTCTAACCCAACGTTATTATGCCACAACTTGAAAATTAAATCATGCAAGTGTTTTTTTATGCACAGAAATGTAATATATATAATAATGAACACATGCTTTTTGAACACAAGAACACAAGAATTTCTCATGAACGGAAGTTATAAATTAACAAATTCTTTCTCAACCAAACGCCTTCGGCTCCTTATCCATTACCGAGATTTCCGATTCATAACAAGCTTTCAAAAATGCGTATTTTCTCTTACGGTTTCCTTTTTTTTTACTTCTAGGCTAATGAAATTTTAGTAGGTAGGGACTTACTTACTATGATGGGGCTAACTACTGACGTTTTGATGGAGTTTAAATCCAAATGGAAAAGGTTTATATCTAAATGGAAAAGGTTTAAATCTAAATGGAAAAGGTTTAAATCTAAATGAAAAAGGTTTAATCCAAATGGAAAAGGTTTAAATCTAAATGGAAAAGGTCTAAACCTAAGTGGAAAAGGTTTAAACCTAAATGGAAAAGAACTAAACCTAAATGGAAAAAGTTTAACTCAATTCGGAAATGCTATATATGTATGTGTATGTATATATATATATATATATACTTACAATTATTACTTTGTTTACAAGTTGGCTTGTGTTATTTTGTTTGTGACAACAGAAGCATTAGACAAAGCTATGTTTTCCAAGTATAAAAGCCTAGAGCCAGTCTTATTTGGAAATACCTCACAGTTACCGACGAAAAATTAAAAAACCAAGTCAGTCTGCTTAGCTTGCTTTATTCAGAAAGTTGTTTTAGTGCGGCAGGAAACATCTGCGACCAGAAGAGAAATCGCCTGGACCCAGATGGAGAATCAAAAGGTTTTTATTTAAAAATTACCTCATTTACAAATATATTGGGATCAATTTTTTGTAAGTATAATATATATCAAGAATTGAACTAAAAGGTATCAGGAGTGAGGGTGAAATAAAGTAAAACTTGTTTAAGAAATGAAAAGAAAGTTTTAATAGTACTGAGACATGAATCGTAAGGTGCGCAATCGTGGATTTACATTTAGTTCGTAGAGAAAAAACTTTAACAAGGATGCCCCGAAACAGGTAAATCGGAACGTACAGGATGGCGTGCACTCCAATCCCACACGGCCGACCCCCGAACATGGAGACAGCCAAGCAAAGTGTAAAAAAACTCCACGATGAACAATAACAAACAATATAAAGATTCCGTAAATAGGAATCAAATGGAAAAGAGCAAAACAAGTGGCTTCACAAAAAAAAAAAAAAAAAAAAAAAATCCCAATGTTTGGCGATGAAAATCATCACATGTTAGTAGGGGAAGCATTTTAAACCCAGGACAGAAAGAGAAAATGTTTACAATACTTACAAATTGTATAAATGGCTTACAATATGAAGATAATGAATGAAGTAAGTCAAACAATTCAAGCAAGTTTTCAAATAAGTAATTGAAATAAGTTTCAACAACTTCCAAGAAGTGTAAATAATGCGAATGATTGTAAATAATAGCAAATTCACTCAAATAATTGTAATAATGTCAAATAATTTAAAAGCAATGCAAAGTGAATATGAAATCATAATGACAAAGCCATAATAAAGAGTGTGAAAATTAAAAGACGACATCATAATTTTGTAAATGATTGAGATGTTCTTAGTGGCACATTTCAAGCCACAGGAATCGATAATATTTAATAAAAAAATACAAAACTTCACATAAGTACTTCGATCATAATTTTTTCTTTGATCAGAAAAAGTCCCTCGATTTTGCCAGTTCTCCAAGTTTACCTGTTTTCAATTTAATGCCGAGAACCACCAGAAGATTATTCGAAGACGAGTCAATTAAAATATTGAACCCCTAAATCTAGTTTACAATAATAACATGAAGAATAAAATGATTTATAATAGCAAAACAAGTCCCTAAAGTGGATGGGGGGCAATATGTCGACACATAAACTGGTCGACAAACGGGCAAGAAGCCGTGTCGACATCTTTCAACACCAAGGGTTGACCAATGTCGATTTCACAGGCATTGGAAATATGGCGACACAAAAATACAGCGACTAGTCGACAACTTTCAACACCCCTTGTTGAAAAAGGTCGTCCAAGTCAACCATGGGGACACGTCGACATATTTACATCGACATCCTTCGTATACCTGACATGTAGGTTAGAATGAAGTGTATAGTTTGGTGGTCTGGATGCTCGCAAGCTCGCATCTCAAAAATACATAACATCAAGTAGTCAATCCCTTAGTAAAAATGCAGATTAGTTGGATGTGTAGATCAGAATGAAGTGTATAGTTTCGTGGTCTCATAACACGATCACATAACAGTTTAGAAACGTAAATGTGACTTTTCATTTAATCCTCGGATTGAAAGACCCCATGGGACCAAGGCTGAGGACAGGTAGTGGCCAAACAACCCTTTTGTCGTCGTTTAGCAGTCGACCAGTTTCAAGAGGGGTGTTTTTAGCTCATGTTCAACTCCTGTTGTTGAAATACAGCGAAAAACGGATCTCAAATTTTTCGACATAAATCCGTCGACCAGTTTCAAAGATGTGCGTTATCGACGTTCTTCAACACCTGGTGTGGAAATATGGCGACAGGAGGTGTCGACCAGTTTATGTGTCGACATATTGCCAAGTTCCCCCTAAAGTAAGCCATCTTTCACGTTATTACGAATACAAAATAAATCGAACAGCCGGTTAGGAACTGCAAAGCACTTAGCTTTTGTGCAAATTATATTGTCATGGGTATATATCTATTTCCAAACGTAATTTTTCAGTAATGTATTAGTATATGTATAGAGGCTCTATAGCTTACGAGCTTAATTTCAGTAGATTATGGTGGTTCCACACGAAATTATATTCTACCTGTCTTATATACATAGGCCTTGTTTCAAATTTCAGCTTCAGAGATTGAATACCATAGAAATCAGCTTAATAGCCATGCATTGTCTAGTACTTACTGCGGATGGGGGGCAATATGTCGACACATAAACTGGTTGACAAACGGGCAAGAAGCCGTGTCGACATCTTTCAACACCAAGGGTTGACCAATGTCGATTTCACAGGCATTGGAAATATGGCGACACAAAAATACAGCGACTAGTCGACAACTTTCAACACCCCTTATTGAAAAAGGTCGTCCAAGTCAACCATGGGGATACGTCGACATATTTACATCGACATCCTTCGTTTACCTGACATGTAGGTTAGAATGAAGTGTATAGTTTGGTGGTCTGGATGCTCGCAAGCTCGCATCTCAAAAATACATAACATCAAGTAGTCAATCCCTTAGTAAAAATGCAGATTAGTTGGATGTGTAGATCAGAATGAAGTGTATAGTTTCGTGGTCTCATAACACGATCACATAACAGTTTAGAAACGTAAATGTGACTTTTCATTTAATCCTCGGATTGAAAGACCCCATGGGACCAAGGCTGAGGACAGGTAGTGGCCAAACAACCCTTTTGTCGTCGTTTAGCAGTCGACCAGTTTCAAGAGGGGTGTTTTTAGCTCATGTTCAACTCCTGTTGTTGAAATACAGCGAAAAACGGATCTCAAATTTTTCGACATAAATCCGTCGACCAGTTTCAAAGATGTGCGTTATCGACGTTCTTCAACACCTGGTGTGGAAATATGGCGACAGGAGGTGTCGACCAGTTTATGTGTCGACATATTGCCAAGTTCCCCTTACTGCTTACAAGTACCTACAACTCAATAGTACCTACCATGTACTAGTGCCTTCTTTTCGCATCATGCTTATTTAGCAATATTAGTTTATATCGTAGAATAATAAATCAGCTTTCCTTCACACTACAGCGGCTTAGGGATCATGCGGTGTTGTGATAAAATGAGAGCATTCTAAAAAGTGGCGAAAGATTCTCCTGCTATGAAAACTGAGGGAGTTACACTTCCCTAGCAACGCATTGGTTGTAGGTGAAAATCAATAGAAAACATGTCGGCTCGCGCTGAATTTCGCTCAATTTCAAACAAAAAACCCAGTTTGGTAAAACATGATACTTGCTAACATCTTCATTCGTAGCAAATACCGGGATAGACTTTATAAACGTGAGGAAATTGAATGAAAAATGAATTACCTAGTTTATATGAGGTGAGGTACGGTTGTACTCGCCTCGGGTCAACACCTGGTAAAAACTACGGATGTTAGCACTTGCGTCGGGTCAGATTAGTGATTGAGTAACGTGAGCTCTGTTCAAAGTTCGAAAGGTGACTAAACTTATCATTTCCAGGAGCTAGGAGAACACAAGGAGGGTCGGGGGCAAAAACCGATAGGAAAACGTTGAAATTAGAACTTGAAAGTTGATCGGGTCATCAGGGAGTCAGGGACCCGACGCGAGTACTGAAAGGTTAATAAAAGTTGGTTAAAACCCCAAAAGACATGTGAAGGAGGGTTTCAGGTATAAAGGATTGACCCTAACAGATTCGGTGAGGGGCAAGGGCCGACGGAGGGTAGCTACCTACGCATTGAGGTATGTTAACTTCAGAAATGGTCGTTATAAGAGACGATTTTTCGGGGACGGAAGTATATATTTACTGGCAGAAGTTGGAGTGAAATCGCCAAAAGACACGCTGAGGAGGCCCTTCAGGTAAAGGATTGACCCAAACTTCAGCACTTTTTTGGATTTGAAGAAACTGCCATAAATTTGATTAGATCATATCCTCTAACAGATCCCAGTACGTTTCAACTAATGACAAATGTTCCGCTATATTACCTTTGACGTGTGGTGTCCCACAGGGCTCTATTATGGGTCCCATACTGTTTGCAATTTTCATCAATGACATACCATCTTGTTTTGTCAACTCAAATTGCCATTTATTTGCTGATGATGTTCAGTCTTTCATTCAATCACCAACTTCTGGTTTGCCTGAGGCTGTTGAGTTGCTGAATGATGATATGAAAAGGGTTGTTGACTGGGCCAATAATAATGCGATAATAGTTAATCCCAGTAAAACTCAATTTATCATCCTTTCCAAAGAATCTATTAAGTCACCCACCGCATTACCAGATCTAAGGATCGATGGTCACACCATAAAGCCTGTGTCAAGTGTCCGTGATCTGGGAATTTTCCTAGATGTACAGCTGTCTTGGAATCGACAAGTCTCTCACATATTGAAAAAGGTTTATAGTTCCCTTAACACTTTACGAAGGTTTAAGAATTTCACTCCCCCTGATTTAAAATTAATCTTAGCAAAATCATTATTAATACCACATTTCACTTACTGCTGTGAATTCTTTTCTCAAAGTTTGTCATCCAAAGAGCTCCATAGATTGCAAGTTTGCTACAATTCAATAGCCAGATATGTATTTGATAAAGGCCGATATAGCCATATTACTGAATGTTCAGAAAAATTAGTAGGTTGTTCTTTGGTAAACTATTTTAAATTTCGAATTTGTATATTCATATTTAAGCTTTTGTATGGTGAGGGCCCTGCTACACCAGAATACCTAGAGGGCATGTTTGCCTATGGGCGTTCTAGAAGGCTCCATGTCTTGAATGTATCGAACGGTCTCCTTGGGTAATTCCCTTCGTATCCCTGGTGCAAGGATATGGAACGCCCTTCCCATTACCATCCGTCGTTGCCCTGACTTTTCTGCCTTCCTTTTGCTAGCTGAGAAGCATTTTGCAGCCTGAATTATTTATTTTAACCCACCACAACATTTTTGTTTTCATTATTATGTTTTAGCATACTTTATTTTTGTTTTTAATTATCTATATTTTTTTTAACTACAAATACCTAACTATCTGAAAAAGAGCTAATTTGTATGTTAATGTAATTTTAATTCTTACACAACTAAAGGCCCACGAGGCTTATGTGTATGCATTTCGTTTGCCAATAAATCTTCTTCTTTAACCAAACAGGGGCTTCGTTTTTCTGTAATTAATTTATTTTGCTTCCGAGACTGCAAGGTAGCGGAAGCTTTGTGTTCACTTTCGAAATGGAAAAATTTTTTTTGCTCCAAAATCAAAATTTCCACTCGCATTTTGCGTTTCAGAGCCTCCTGAACAAATTTGGTTCCGTGACTGTCTGTCTGTCTGTCTGTCCGTCCACATTTCCTTGTAACAGCCATTACTTCCACAATTTTGATCCGATTTCAACCGAATTTTCAGGGATCGTGCGGGTTAAGCTCTAGATGGTCCCCTATCAACCTCATCATGATCGAATCAACGGTAGCTTCTGCGCAGGCGCTTACGTGAATTCCTTGTGACGATCATAACTCGGTCAATGTTGAACGGATTTCGGTCAGATTTTCAGGGATGATGTGGGTAAGGTCCCTTGAGGTCCCATAAGACAATCATCATAATTGCATTAGCGGTACGCTCTGCGCATTAGTGAACGAAATATTAACATGTATCATGTTTTAGCCCTGGGGTCCTAGCAATTTTTGCGCGTCAATTTTGCGAGTCAATTTTTTTCCGCGCACGAAACATATAGTGTTACAGTGATTTCCGCCTACAACCGAGTCGTTGCTAGGGAAATGGTACTCCGTCGTTTTTCATCCCACAAAATTCGTTGACCATTCGTTCGAAAGCTCTCGATTTATCCAACAATATTATGTTAACTACTGCGAAGTGCGTGTCCAACAAACTGAGTTATGAGCATGGTTATATAAATAATTGTTTACACACAGGTGATCATTCTCAATAATTGATATTGTGAACATGATTGCAACCGCTTGTTAATTTCTGATGATTCTTTGTGTCGTGTTTTTGACGAAAAAAACAAGAAAAAAAAAAACAAGTTCATAGAATTTCGAATCAATATTGAGGAGAAAACATGATACATGGTTGAAATTTTTGGTTCTAGAACAGAAATAAGCATTTTTAAAGTAATCCTCCCCCCCCCCCTCCCCTCCCCTAGGTTTTTAAATAAAATGCTTTACGTCACATGTTGTTGTTATGGAAACATCACATGAGTTATAAAATATTAACGAGTAGCATCCTACAGTAATGGTTTTCTTTCTTTACTATACTTTTGTATCTATCATCTTACCGAATCCAGTACCTAGGTACCTTGCTATATTTACCTAGTTTTTGTTACGGTCCTTGTAACAGCCGTAATTTCCACAATTTTGATGCGATTTTCTTCAAATTTTTAGGGATCGTGCGGGTATAGCTCTACATGGTCCCCTATCAGTTCCGTCATGATTGAATCAACGGTAGCCTCTACGCAGGCGCAAACAAAATTTTCTTGTTTCGGTCATAGCTCAGGCAATTGTGAACGGATTTTGGTCAGATTTTCAGGGATGATGCGGGCAATGTTTCTTGAGGTCCCGTATCACATTCTTCGCGATCATCAGCAGCGGTACGCTAGGCGCATGCGCGAAAGTGATGTTTTTGTTACGGTCACAGCTTAGTTTGAGGAACATGCGGGCTACATCCTGGATGGTCCCATATTAAAATCAAAATTTTCCTTGTTAATTTAATTTATTATATGTACCATTCAGCTTCCAATTTCCCACTTTATTAATTCCCTGATGCCAGAACCGGTCGTTTCTAGTTTCCTGGAATTTAAAGGTGACGTACTGTGAAGGTCACGAGGAAGCTCATGTGCCATTTCCTTGGCAGTGTATTTTCTTTATAGCATTTACAAGTCAAATTAACCTTTTTACAAGTCAATTTAACCTTTTTACAAGTCAAATTAACCTTTTTACAAATCAAAATAACCCTTTTACAAATCAAAATAACCCTTTTACAAATCAAAATAACCCTTTTACAATTCAAAATAACCTTTTTACAAATCAAAATAACCCTCCTTGAGCAATGAGCATAAATCGTTGAAGGGCAAAGAAAAGAAACTGAATACATTGAATACGACAAAGTAGGTGTAATAATAAATAATTAAAAAATATCAATTTTCCAACAAAAAATATATCAAAATGTTCCATCAAAAACTCAATCAACAAAAATATCAAATTTCGAACTAAAAATTCATCAAAATTTTCCAACAAAAAAATGAGGTAGGAAGGCAATGAGGTCAATCAATATATAGAGTTCAGTATATAGTGAGTGAGGATATGAAAATTACTTGAAGATCACAGTGAGAAGGAATACTGGTGTAGAAATTCATGAAAAAGGAATGCCAGTTAAACCCGTACTCCTATTTCTTTGCCCTTCAACGATTTTCACGCATTGCTCAAGGAGGGTTATTTTGATTTGTAAAAAGGTTATTTTGATTTGTAAAAAGGTTGAATTGACTTGTAAAAAGGTTAATTTGACTTGTAAAAAGGTTAATTTGATTTGTAAAAAGGTTAATTTGACTTGTAAAAAGGTTAATTTGACTTGTAAAAAGGTTAATTTGACTTGTAAATGCTATATAATTACGCGATGTGTGTTCACTGATGATAAATTACTGCGAATCCTAGGAAATAGTGACGAGGAGGATGAACAGTTGGATGAACTATTCGATTTGGGTGACAGAATAGGAAACGTGAAGATTGATTGATTGATTGACTTTATTGAAAATTGTGATACAATTAGGACCTTCTGGTCCTCTCTTACATTATATCACAAAAAATAAATACATGAATAAATCTTGTCGTCAGACTCGTAATTAAACATAATTATATACATAGAAGAAAAAATGAAAAAGTAATGATGTGCATTCATACGTTAAATAATAAATACATTCTACAGTGAAAAACTATTAAAATAATCTTCACACTTATCAAGTACATCTTGTGATTGATATTTAAAAAAAGAAGAAATTGAGAGATGAGAAAGTAAGTTTAACATTGTTATTCATTCGATTCATATGACTTCATTAATCATGATTTGTAATCTTTCTTAAAACTATCAATTGATCTTTGAAGATCAAAGAGATCAGGATTTTCATTGTAAATCCGTATCGCCTGTAGATGAAAAGATCGCCCATAAGCTTCAGTTGTATACTTTGGCACTTGTAGCAAATGCATCGCATTACGAGTACCAAAAGAGTGTACACTCGACATCGCTTCGAACTTGCACCGTAAATAACCAGGGCTTTCAAATTTTAATATCTTGAAGAGTAGTACACCAATTCTAAATTTTCTCCATTCAACGATTTTTAATAATTCAGCTTGCTTATAATACGGGGTTACATGCTCGTAGATAGAAGAGACAAGGTTCATGTGTTTTCCTTGCGATGTGGCATTGTGTGTTGCCCCATGTTTTAAAATTGATCACACCTTGAAAAACTTTTAAAATTATTTGCTTAGATTTGTTTTAAATATAACCTGAGTGAAGAAAAATTTCCAGCGCTGAATTTTTTTTAGTAACTAGGTACCTACCTACCTACCAAGTAAATTTGGATGGGGGGCAATATGTCGACACATAAACTGGTCGACAAACGGGCAAGAAGCCGTGTCGACATCTTTCAACACCAAGGGTTGACCAATGTCGATTTCACAGGCATTGGAAATATGGCGACACAAAAATACAGCGACTAGTCGACAACTTTCAACACCACTTGTTGAAAAAGGTCGTCCAAGTCAACCATGGGGATACGTCGACATATTTACATCGACATCCTTCGTATACCTGACATGTAGGTTAGAATGAAGTGTATAGTTTGGTGGTCTGGATGCTCGCAAGCTCGCATCTCAAAAATACATAACATCAAGTAGTCAATCCCTTAGTAAAAATGCAGATTAGTTGGATGTGTAGATCAGAATGAAGTGTATAGTTTCGTGGTCTCATAACACGATCACATAACAGTTTAGAAACGTAAATGTGACTTTTCATTTAATCCTCGGATTGAAAGACCCCATGGGACCAAGGCTGAGGACAGGTAGTGGCCAAACAACCCTTTTGTCGTCGTTTAGCAGTCGACCAGTTTCAAGAGGGGTGTTTTTAGCTCATGTTCAACTCCTGTTGTTGAAATACAGCGAAAAACGGATCTCAAATTTTTCGACATAAATCCGTCGACCAGTTTCAAAGATGTGCGTTATCGACGTTCTTCAACACCTGGTGTGGAAATATGGCGACAGGAGGTGTCGACCAGTTTATGTGTCGACATATTGCCAAGTTCCCGAAAAATTTCCAGCGCTGAATTTTTTTTAGTAACTAGGTACCTACCTACCTACCAAGTAAATTTTCTCCAAAAGTTTTCATTTGTTGACCCGTTCTTATGTTTATAATACATTATAGATGACATAAAATATTAAAAAATATATGACCCATGGTAAAAAGTATTCATTACAGCGTCAAAGCATGCAGAATCAATAAATCACCCGCGCCTGAGAGGACTAAAGTGTCGGCGAGACACTCACGCACGTTAGGATGTAAAAGCAAAAGGGCTATTCTAACTTTCGAAAAGGAGCTCCATCTACATTTCAGCCCATCTATACATTTGTAACTGTAACTATTCTAACTTTCAAAAAGTAGCTCCATCTACTTTTCAGCACCATAAGTTATGAAAGAAATGAGCCTCAGATGCCTCATAGCTGATCAGAGCCCATCTACACATTGTTACAGTATTCTAAATATCCCAAAAGATCTCCATTTCAAATTTCAGTCGGTTAAGAAAGAAATCAGATACACGAACCCCTTAGCGTAACGCACCTACGAAAACGATTTGCACAATACAATTTCGTGGTGGCCGGCAGAAAGGCTGATGTTGTCATCAGTATGCCTACGTAGGTGTGGGAACCTACAGAGGGAAAATTGATGCAACTAATTAATGGGTGATTCTCACAGAAAAGGTCAGTTTTGAGTTTGACTTTTGAAAAAAGAAAAAGTTATCCAATCGAGCTGAAAAAAATCACAGATGCTCTCTATATCGTATGTATCGAAATTCGAAGCAAATCCAAACAGTAGAACTTTTATTAATTCAGAAAAAAAATATTTAAAAATTTAGGCGGACAGGTCGATGACACTAGGACAGGGCGATGATGCGACCCCTTGATTCTCACCATTTGCATCACCACCCTGTCCTGGGATCATAAAAGGAAAATTTGCTATAACTGCCAAGAAACGTTAACCCTCAACATTTCAAGTCAAAAGACCGAAAAACGTGACCACTGTAGGGCGAATCCAACAAACGAAGAATGACAGAAATTCTCGAATAAGTCCTAGTAGACCTTCACAACGTTCGGCTAAGTAGATATGTGTTTTGAATGGTCAATACGAGAATATTGGATTACTAAATGCGAGAATACGGGAATACTAGAAAATCCAAAAAACATAATAGATTTGCCTTTTTCCTCATCGTCCTGCCCTCGAATTTTCAGGAGAGGACAGGTTGATGATGGACAGGTCGATGATGATTCTTCAGTTTTTCCCAAATGTTTCACCTTGTGGCAAGCTTTTTCCCAAATTCGGCATATAACATGAAACTAGACCGTTCGGTGCACAATAAAAATACCATAAGAAAAAATTGAGTTCAAGTACTCACTTAGAAAAAGTGGACAGGTTTCTGACGATTGTGATTGACCAACCCACGGTCCAGCACACATCTGCTCCCGCTGACGACCACGAGTTGACTGAATTAAAACGAATGGCGGTTTTTCTGGTAACTGAGAAGGGCACGAAAAAAAAAGCGGCAAAAAACGCCGCTAAAATACAATTGTGACCACGAAAATTCGAAAAACAATATTGGACAGGTCGATGACGGCGATGCTCCGGACACACATATTTCCATCCAAATACACTTTTCTAGCGGTTCTACATTAATTTTATCGATCAGAAACTCATCTCAGAAATCATACTGATGTAGAAAAATTGAATAAAATCCAAACTCAAAAGCGGAAAGACCTTTAATTAAAGCTTGAAGTTGGGAAGGTCGCATTGGGACAGGACAGGTCGATGACGATTTGACTATATTTAGTTAATTTTCTATTTAAAGGAATAAACATAACCTGAAAATGGAAAAAAGGGTTCTAGATAAAAACCTATACTACAATTTAAGACCTTCGCCAGCTCCCAAATCCTTATTGGGTCGCCGCAACTGGTCCGGACATCACTTCTGCCCCTTTCTGTGAGAATCACCCTAATACGTCACACTTTACCAGTGCCCCTGATCTAAGTATAACGACATGTTCATGCGAACCCTTCCGACCAACTGAAAATTTATGAGATAAAATAGAATTATATTATATTTTATCCAGGCATTTGTTAAAGGTCTGATTGTTTCACTCGACCTTTGAACGTTTTCGAACTGAACTTTCCGAATCGGTCAGCTGGAGCTCAGGGTGGAGCCTGTCATTTCATTCGTCCTTTGATGTCATAGAGAGGCTCCCTATCAAATTTGGACGTCCTACGGTGAATAGGAGAGACGTGAGCACGATTTTGCCATTATTATGGTTGATAATACGGTTCGTACGAACTAAAACGAACTAAATCACTCAAGTTACTAAAGCAAAAAGCATAGCGGCTAGTAACGGATATGGAGGAGATCTCGTTGATACCATATGGGATAAGGTTCTTAGGAAAAAGAGTAGGGAAAAAGTGTCCAATCTGGCTCGGGAAGATGTAACTTTAGAAGAAAAGCAATGGATAAGTTTACCTTATTATGGGAAAATGTCTGATAAAATTGGCAAAATTCTATCATCGAGAGGTTATAAAGTAGGTTTTAAAACTAAAAATAGTCTTAAAGCATTACTAGGATCCGTTAAGGACAAAATTAGTGTTCAGGATAAAAGTGGAGTTTATAAATTAAAATGTTCTTGTGGCTACGAATATTGCGGTCAGACTGGTAGGTAGGAAATTTAGGGAAAGAATAGACGAGCATCTGGAGGATTTCAGGGAAAATAAGGGTAAGTCTACATTTGCAAAACATCTTAAGGAATCTAATCATAGTTACAATTTTGATTTGACAGATAGACAGTTTGTAGAATTTCTTCATTTTTGCCCAAAGGGAGGTATGTTGAATGTACTTGAAAAATTCGAAATTATCAAAAGTGACAGGTCTGGTAAATGTTTAAATGAGGATATACCTCAATATATTTCACCACTGATAGGTCCATTTCTGTAAAGCTTGGAATTATCCCTTCACAATGTTGAAACCATATTTAGTTATTTCCCCCTTTCACTTCATCTGATTAGCTATAATCCCCTTTCACTTTGTTTGCACTTAATTGGTTGTACCTCCTGCCCCCTTTCCTTTCTCTCGACCAATGGGATTCAATCTCCCTTCACCTGTGACTATATAAGCTGTGTCCTTTCTACTGTGTCTTCAGTTATTGTTTGTTACTGATGATGGCCTTACCGTCGAAATCGATTTAACATTGTAACTCTTTATTTTCGTGGAAATAGACAACGTTTTTCACTAACTTCCGTTTTTTTAATACGGTTCGTGGTCAGCTGATCCTCACCAAAATCAGCGAGGCACAAGTTCCAGCATCGTGCTTTTACGATTGAAATAGAGTTGAAATGTCATCAAAAGTATTTGTTTCGCACAAAAATTTGCTCATTAGGTCATGCTGGACTACCGTAATGTTGAATTCCAGCACTTTACAAGGGTTCTCTGTGATCAAAACTTCACGCACGAGTGCAGAAGTCATATTTATAGGTACGAGTATGTTATGGCATGCCATGTCACATAGGTAATGCCCTACCTATTTACCTATTCCGTGGAGTAAAAGGAATGTGAATTTTTAAAAAGTGGGGATTCTGGTTAACGCGTCCGGCTGTCTGTCTGTCTGATGCCTGTCTTTCTGTGATAAATCTTTGTTACGCCCAAAACTGTATAAAATTTTAGTCCGAATTCGATGAAATTTCAAGGGTTTGTGCGGGGTCAATAATAGCTTATGAGCATGCTCAAACGTGAATTTTATTACGTCTTCTCGTCTTCAGTAGCTCCGATTTCGTTCAAACTCGGTAGGGAGTTGGGTATATGTTGTATAAGAATGCTCTAAAAATTATATCGCGATTGGTAGAGTAATAAATATTGCGTATGCCGAAAAATTATACCGTCCATTAATTAAATAATTAAATAACTAGGTAGTTGGGTATATGTTCTAGGAAAATGCCCTATAAATTACTAGCCGCTCCGGCTCGCTACGCTCGCCTCCACGTCCAGCCGGGGGGCAAGCCCCCCATTAAATTGCTCGCTTCGCTCGCAAAGTGTGGCGTGTAGGGAACGTTGCTCGCTTCGCTCGCAAAGTATGCCATTTTGGGAATGTAGCTCGCTTCGCTCGCAAAGTGTGGCATATAGGGAATGTTGCTCGCTTCGCTCGCAAAGTGTGGTATGTAGGGAATGTTGCTCGCTTCGCTCGTAAAGTGTGGCTGTATACATGCGATGTATTACAATTGAAACATGTAGGGGATGTTGCTCGCTTCGCTCGCAAACGGTAGATCTCTAAGGGTAGGTTTAACTTCTGTAGGGGATGCTGCTCGCTTCGCTCGCTTGAGGAAGTTATACTGCCCACCCAACTTGGCAGACGTTTTTTTCAGTTGGGAATTCTTACAAACAAATTAAATCTTATCAAACTACGTGGAACCACGAAAAGTTTATTTGGGGATGTTGCTCGCTTCGCTCGCAAGGTATACCTGTATATGTGTAGGACAAAGTCCGAATTTATTCTGTTGAAATGGCTCTCGCTTCCCTCGCAAGGTACCTATGTGTACCTGCTCGCAACACCCAAACACCGAAACTTGTACCTGAGTTATCGAACCCCAAACACGTCTGTCTTCCTAGAGCCTTCTCGCGTCCACGGCACATATAATTTCTCATTTTAATAGCTTAGTCTCGCTTCCCCTCGCAATTCGACCAACTTAAGGTCACTTTTTTCGATATCCGATTTCGGATTCAGATTCAGCGGACCCAAAGCTGTATTTCGCCCGCGAAAACCGTTCCGAAAAACGTACCTTTATGGGGTATATTTTAATCGGAAAAAACGTAGTTTTTGTCGGACTTTTCGAGCAAACACGGTCCGTACTTTCGCATTTTTTGGACCTTTTCCGTTAATTCACTACCATTCATTCATTCTGACCTGTATGTCCAACTAATCTGTATTTTTACTAAGGGATTGACTACTTGATGTTATGTAATTTTGAGATGCGAGCTTGCGAGCATCCAGACCACCAAACTATACAAATCATTCAGACCTACATGTTCCAACTAATCTGAGTTTTTACTAAGGGATTGACTACTTGATGTAATGTAGTTTTTAGATGGGAGCTTGCGAGCATCCAGACCACCAAACTATATACAATATTTTGATCTATTTTACCACAGTGAGCGTAAAAATGATTGGGGAACAGGTTTTAGAACAATAGAATATATATCAAGCTAGTGAATTAACGGAAACCAATAAATGGGGTGGTAGTGAATTAGCGGAAAAGATCCCATTTTTTTGACGCATTTCCCGATACTTTTTTCGCGATCCGATCGCGCCGTCGTCTTTCTCGTTTCAAAACCTACGAAACCGGTATTTTTCCGGAATTTTCGACGGCCGTTTAGAGGGGTTGGGGAAGCGGGGAAGTCCAAAAAGCGCACATTAATTATTACTTCGACCCCCCTCCCGCCCTACGGCCCATGGTTCGGGTGGGATTAGAAAATTTTAAATTCGCTTATACACCCTATCGGAAAATCCCAAGAAGATCCCCCCACTCGTAGATCCGGCCCACTCAGCCGTTTGGCCGTGCATAGACACGACAAACAGACAGACAGACGGAGTTTCATTCTTATTAATAGTATAGATAGAGATATCGCGATCGGTAGAGTAATAACCATTGCGCACGTATGAAACTAATGTCGATTGACACAGGCAAAACTCCGAGCGTGACGGAGCGATTTTGATGATATTTTCAGGGGTTGTGCGAATCAGCTTTTAGGCGTTATTCTATAACTTTCATTGGAGTCGAATGAATAGTAGTCTGTGCACATGCGCAAACGTTAATTTAAACGTTATTCGATCGTGTCCATTTCGATTTGGCAAATTCTCAAATTGGTTTGGAAAATTCTCATTTCGACTTGAAAATGTTGCAGTAAGTTATAAAAAATTTCTGCTCAATCATGCTTTAATTTTATGACTAGGTAAATGTTATGACTCAATCTTGATGGATACCGGTTGATGTCATCTCGATAATATTTGAACTTAGATTGAGTTATATCTTTGTCGTTGGTAGTTTATTAGTGGTAATGTTCTTGCGTCACCTCTCTAAAACCTGGGGAATATGCCCTCCGAGTAATACTAGTGGACATCAATTTTTTAAAGGTTTCTATTTTGATCCGTGAGTCACCGATTTTAATGAGGGTTCGAATTACCGGAGTGCTAAAAGTGCGTCCAATATTCGAGGTATTCGAACTACATGGCTCGTTTTATTGGTCTCCGCTATCACGCTGTAACACGTCATCTCCTTAACTATTCTGGAGTCATATGTTAGTATCGAGTTATAACTTAAACGAATACATGAGATTCAGTAATGAAATGAAATGAAATTGTTTATTTGTAAAAGCCTTCCGGCGGTACAAAAGTTTAAACAACACATAGGTAATCAAGGTAGAATATTTAAGCAGAAAGAGAGAAAGAAAAAAAAGTCCAGTCATGCAGCATGACCTAATGAGCGAATTTTTGAAGAAATCTTTTACATTTCAGTCGCTATTGATCGTGTAGAGAAATTTTAGTTTATGATTATGATAGACAAACATGGAATCAAATTATTAAAAATAATTAGGAGGTACTCTTACTTTATTATTATTAAACTAATCTTGTAGATTTAAAGACGCATGGTTCTAGGATTGGTTAGACAGGGATACTTCCATAAGAGTAGTTCAATCTGAATTTGGACAATGTTTCATGCAAATATTACTGATTTTTACAACTAGCGAACGGCATTATTTCGATTTTTGACTGATTTTTCAACTTTGAAATTTTTGAAAACTTGATACATATTCTTATAGGAAATTTTACGCTGATTCCGAATATACCACATGTTAGTATGCTGAAAACATTATTTCGCACAACAAATCGCAAAAAACAGGCTATTTTGAAACTTTTGACTACATTTTTGAAAATTTCAACCCGAAGATGTAATCCGATCATGCTGGCCAACGAACTTGAACTTTCGTTTTGTGTCCTTAACATTTTAAAATTTGTTTGAAGTTTCTAGCACAATTCTACGGACAGTTATCGTCTGGAATGACACATACATACATATATACATACATACATACATATATACATACATATATACATACATACATACATAAAAAAATGCTTTAAACTTCAGAATATGATTCAGAGTAGCCTGAAACGGATTTCTGCATAAAATTTTTTCAAAAATTCACATTCTACAAATTTTGAGGCGAGAGCAATAGCTTAATTTTCTTCAAAAATTCGCTAAAACAATCTCTACGTTAAATGAAAAGAAATAGTGCAACGAATCATACATGAATTAGATATAGATATACAGAATAGACATAGTGCATAGTGAGAAGCAGATGAAGAAAGGGTTACACAAAGAACAATACGTTATTCAATGTAGTATAAAGAATACATTATAAAGAAGAAAACAACGCAAGTACATCATTACATCATTATAAAATCCCACGAGGTGAGAGAAGTATACAGAAGACAGAAAATTAGTACAAAAATCCCTCATTCAAGAAAAAAACCCTAGTCCTTATACAATTTTTAACGAAGAAGAATATTTTTTTGCAATGTAGTATGTCTTCAAGAGAGAGTAATGAAGAAAGCCTATCAAAAGATAATTCATTTTCAAGAAAGAAAGAGTATCTCTCGCCACGAAGGACAGGGCAAACGCAGAGGAAATGGAAGACTGAATCAGGCAAATTATAATTACACAGTGGGCAGTCTACAGTGGGATCAAATTTCACCACAAAGCCTGGTACACTCAGCTTAGCATAGAAATTTCCCGTTAGCCTGACTTGGGCGAGAAGCCTTTTAATATGAATTCCCATGTCAAAGTTGAGATAAGAGGGCGATTCGTCCCCTCGTGGACAATAAATCTTGTATGAGGAATCCTGGTTACGCAAACCATCCGACCGTCTCCCTGGTTACGCAAACCATCCGACCGTCTCCAAAACAGCGCAATTTTAACACAGAATGTGTTTTAGCCATGGACTAACTAGCTGAAAATGGAACGCGGGATGGTAACGAAATGTGTGACGGATGATTTTCACGTACAACCGAGTCGTTGCTAGGGATATGGTACTTCGTCGTTCTTCATCCCACAAAATTCGTTGACCATTCGTTCGAAAGCTCTCGATTTATCCAACAATATTATGTTAACTACTGCGAAGTGCGTGTCCAACAAACTGAGTTATGAGCATGGTTATATAAATAATTGTTTACACACAGGTGATCATTCTCAATAATTTATATTGTGAACATGATTGCAACCGCTTGTTAATTTCTGATGATTTCATTGAGCTTGTGTTTCGATGATTTGATTCATAGCAGGTGATCTGAGTATTACGAAAACGGTTTGATTTGTGAAGCGGAGGTTAAATAATTTGAATAGGTAATTTCTATACTTTACACTCTAGGAAGCTGTAATTTCGTTTGTAGCCTCTTTAGGACATTTACTTGACGATGCTCAGGGTCCGGATCAGATGTGTGGCTCTTAAAGCTAATTTCTATGCTTTACACTCTAGGAAGCTGTAATTTCGTATGTAGCCTCTTTAGGACATTTACTTGACGATGCTCAGGGTCCGGATCAGATGTGTGGCTCTTAAAGCTAATTTCTATGCTTTACACTCTAGGAAGCTGTAATTTCGTATGTAGCCTCTTTAGGACATTTACTTGACGATGTCCAGGGTCCGGATCAGATGAGTGGCTTTTAAAGCTAATTTCTATACTTTACACTCTAGGAAGCTGTAATTTCGTATGTAGCCTCTTTAGGACATTTACTTGATAAATCGCTCTTGATTTATCACGAATTTATTTCGTATTTTTTTTCGTAGTTTCATACTATAACTATATAAATTGATGTTATAAATGAATAGTAAACAATGACGCTTGTTTGGTTGTCACTTGGTTGCGCGACAACGCAAACACATTCTGTGTTTCAATAATTTCGTCCGAAGTATGTAAATAGAGGTAACCGGGGGTCCAGGGGGCTTGCCCCCTGGCGAGGCGCGGAGCGCCGAGTTTTCCAATAAACTATCCCGGTTAAAATTATGGTAATCCTGGGACGACCAGATGCGACTCTCATCATGTTTGGAGAACAAAGCGCACATTTGGGAGGCCCAGTTGTACTGAGGGTCGGCCTGGGAATCATGTAGAGCAAGGAGGCGGTTAAAGCAGAGCTTAGGGAGCCTAGAATCTTCCATAATTCTTAGTTTCAGCCACCAGTTTAGGGCCAATTTTACAATTGTAACTTCCAAATGTGGGATTGCTAATTCGATGCGAATGAAATAGTCCGGAGTATTATTTGGAAGGAACAGAGTAGTTTTGTAGGCTCTAAGTTGAATTTTTTCAAGAACATCGCAAAGCGAGACACCCCATGATTCTACGGCGTATAGGGAGGATGATAGAACCAAAGAACTCACCACAATTTTCCACGATGAAAATGGGCCCCCACGGACTTTATAAAGCACTAGCCGCTCCGGCTCGCTACGCTCGCCTCCACGTCCAGCCGGGGGGCAAGCCCCCCGGACCCCCCGTTATATTGCTCGCTTCGCTCGCAAACTGTGGCATGTAGGGAATGTTGCTCGCTTCGCTCGAAAATTGTGGCATGTAGGAAATGTTGCTCGCTTCGCTCGCAAAGTTTGGCATGTAGGGAATATTGCTCGCTTCGCTCGCAAAGTATGGCATGTTGGGAATATTGCTCGCTTCGCTCGCAAATTATGGCATGTAGGGTATATTGCTCGCTTCGCTCGCAAAGTGTGGCATATAGGGAATGTCGCTCGCTTCACTCGCAAATCATTGCTGTATATGTGTAGGACAAACCCGTATTTATTCTGTTGAAATGGCGCTCGAAAGGGAAAATTCCATCCTTATACGCGCACGTGCGTTGGCCTGCTCGCAAGGATATTGCGTAGAAGTCGAGTCCCTTCCGTTGTGAAATGGGCGGCGGGGTCGATTACAAATGAAACATGTAGGGGATGTTGCTCGCTTCGCTCGCAAACGGTAGATCTCTGAGGGTAGGTTTAACTTATGTAGGGAATGCTGCTCGCTTCGCTCGCTTGAGAAAGTTATACTGCCCACCCAACATGGCAGACGTTTTTTTCTGTTGGAAATTCTTACAAACAAAATAAATCTTATAAAACTACGTGGAACCACAAAAAAGTTTATTTGGGGATGTTGCTCGCTTCGCTCGCAAACTCTGGCATGTAGGAAATGTTGCTCGCTTCGATCGCAAATTGTGGCATGTAGGAAATGTTTCTCGCTTCACTCGCAAGGTATGGCATGTAGGGAATGATGCTCGCTTCGCTCGCAAACGGTAGATCCCTAAGGGTAGGTTTAACTTCTGTAGGGGATGCTGCTCGCTTTGCTCGATTGAGGAAGTTATACTGCCCACCCAACTTGGCAGACGTTTTTTTCTGTTGGAAATTCTTACAAACAAAATAAATCTTATAAAACTACGTGGAACCACAAAAAAGTTTATTTGGGGATGTTGCTCGCTTCGCTCGCAAACTCTGGCATGTAGGAAATGTTGCTCGCTTCGATCGCAAATTGTGGCATGTAGGAAATGTTTCTCGCTTCACTCGCAAGGTATGGCATGTAGGGAATGATGCTCGCTTCGCTCGCAAACGGTAGATCCCTAAGGGTAGGTTTAACTTCTGTAGGGGATGCTGCTCGCTTTGCTCGATTGAGGAAGTTATACTGCCCACCCAACTTGGCAGACGTTTTTTTCTGTTGGAAATTCTTACAAACAAATTAAATCTTATAAAACTACGTGGGATTAGAAAATTTTAAATTCGCTTATACACCCTATCGGAAAAACCCAAGAAGATCCCCCCACTCGTAGATCCGGCCCACTCAGCCGTTTGGCCGTGCATAGACACGACAGACAGACAAACAGACAGACGGAGTTTCATTCTTATAAATAGTATAGATAGGCAGCAGAGCCCGGGCCGCCGTCTCTCCCCTCCCAACGCAATCTTTAGCATGTTGAACAAATAGACCGGAGCGAAGAAATTTCACTCCTAAATAGGTATAGGAACTGGCAATAGGGACCTCTGAATTTCCACAAAAAAACTTATAACGAGGTGATATAGTGCCATGCCTTCTGAAAACAACCACATTGGACTTCGAGTGAGTATTCAGTATATTATAGGATAAGCAATTGATAATATAGGAATGAACAAACATATGCAATGATATACCTGTAATAGGGAAAAAATAAAGAAAAACCGATTCAAGCCCATAGATGGGATCACGGATGGGAAATTATCCCCTCTATTCACTCTCACCGATTACCGTACTTTTGGGTTACTTGTAACATGTGGGTTACTTGTAACACATGGGGGCGTGTCCACATTCGTTATGTTGGCAGCATTGGAGAGCATGATATCAGATTCATTATCAGCCCTATGGCGTTTGTGGAAGGTCGTCCATCGTTCAACAAGTGTTTGGGTAGCTCTCCTGATTTTCAATTTTTTTTTTTTTTTTTTTTTTTTTTAATTGATGATTGAAAATGGGCAGTTTCCAACACCGAAATGCTAAGTTCTGTGCAGCCCAAATGGTTGGAATGAACGAACTGAGGTTTTTATGGTGTGTGCTTGCACTCACTAGCTACTAATTCCAAGTCAGATCTCACTTTCAAGTCAAATCATTGATTTTAAAAACAAATCCAAAACTGTGGTCTTTGTTTTGAGGGTTACTTGTAACATGTAGGTGTGATGTTGCAAGTTACCTCCAGAATGTATCCCTCGATTTTTATGGACACTTTATGTTGTTTCAAGCCACCCTATGAGGAGTATTGTGTTTATCTCCCTTGTACTAGTGAGTTATTATTGTTTTTGTTGTTCCTAGATGCACAAAAATGGGAAAGTACAAAAGGAAACCGGGTGCTCGTCCCTATAAGAATTATAGTGATTAAACACTAAAAAGAGCCATGAATGCCCTTATACGAGAAGAGGGGTAACTTTTGCTTCCCTGAGGAACTCATTTGAAATTTCCCTGTTATTGTTATTTCCGATGACATTTTGTGATTTGATGTGCCATTTTGTGATTTGAATCTCATTAATATTTTTTATGCTGTATGTTTTATATTTTTACCATGAGAGTAATGAACAGTTCCTATTAGGTACTCACACCTACTGAATTGGAGCCAAATAGGCCCAGACTGATTTAAGACTAAACGATCCAATGTGTGTGACACGGGAATCCAAAATTAGTAAAAAATACATTTTTTGTCGTTCCTGAATTCTCTAATTTTTTGTGTGTCATTCTTACCTTTTTTTAAAAACTTAAAAATTGTTACAAGTAAGAGAGAGCTAAGATAACATGATTTTTCGCATTTTTTCAGTCGTGTTACAAGTAACCCAAATCGTTGGGTAACTTGTAACAAGCCCTTTTTTAAAAAAAAAATGTATTTACTAATGAAGGAAATATTTTTCTTTAATGGTATTCGGTTCTCTAGGCAGCCTTCGACATTTTAAGCCCAAATCCAGAATTTTACAAGCTGGATTACTCCAGGGAGAGCTTCTGAAATTTGACAAGTGTTACAAGTAACCCAAATGTATGCAATGATATACCTGTAATAGGGAAAAAATAAAGAAAAACCGATTCAAGCCCATAGATGGGATCACGGATGGGAAATTATCCCCTCTATTCACTCTCACCGATTATATCTATTTGAATTCCCGGAGTTCGTTACATAGCCGCAGTGCCGGATTAAGCCTTTCAAGGGCCCTAGGCCTTTAATTAATTAGAGGCCCCCTTTTTAGCGAATTTTTGAAGAAAATTAAGCTATTGCTCTCGCCTCAAAATTTGTAGAATGTGAATTTATGAAAAAATTTTATACAGAAATCCGTTTCAGGCTATTCTGAATCATATTCTGAAGTTTAACGCATTTTTTTATGTATGTATATATGTATGTATGTATGTATATATGTATGTATGTGTCATTCCAGACGATAACTGTCCGTAGAATTGTGCTAGAAACTTCAAACAAATTTTAAAATGGCACAAAACGAAAGTTTAAGTTCGTTGGCCAGCATGATCGGATTACATCTTCGGGTTGAAATTTTCAAAAATGTAGTCAAAAATTTCAAAATAGCCTGTTTTTTGCGATTTGTTGTGCGAAATAATTTTTTCAGCATACTAAGATGTGGTATATTCGGAATCAGCGTAAAATTTCCTATAAGAATATGTATCAAGTTTTCAAAAATTTCAAAGTTGAAAAATCAGTCAAAAATCGAAATAATGCCGTTCGCTAGTTGTAAAAATCGGTAATATTTGCATGAAACACTGTCCAAATTCAGATTGACCTACTCTTATGGAAGTATCCCTGTATAACCAATCCTAGAACCATGCTGTTTAAAACGTTTATTACCGGATACGGTTGTAATGCCGGAAATATGCCTTTAAAAATGAAGCCTTGTGACTAATAATAAGGTTTGTTTTCAAACAATAAAATCGTTCAATAAATATTGTTTTTTAATCTCATTTTTGAACTTTTATTCGCAAAACCTTTTTAAAAACTTTAAATACTGTCCAAAGTAGGCATTACACATCTTAACATGTCATTTCAGTGCAAAAAAAAAGCACTGTCCAAAGTTGGAGGATTGTGCTTACAACTTTGGACAAATTTCAAATTTAAAAAAAAATATTAACTATACAAATTTTGGGGTCCCCCTTTTCAGGGGCTGTTCACCAGAAATGGGGGAATATATTTTTTAAAAATCCAGGCCGAAATAATGAATAGGAGGGAAATGGAAGCCAAAAAACCGCCAAAACTGTCCAAAGTTGCCATGTTTGACGGTACTTTAAAAAAAAAAGTAATCAAAACTGATGAGTTTACTCTGTGCATGTGTTAATAATTTGATTTCATGTTTGTCTATCAAAATCATAAACTAAAATTTCTCAACACGATCATAAGCGACTGAAATGTCGACGATTTCTTCAAAAATTCGCTCATGGGGTCATGCTGCATGACTGGACTTTTTATTAATTAACAAAATTGATCATTATTTAAACATTTATAGACTTTCAACAACTCATTTATGTTATATAAAGGATCCAAACACAATATAACAAAGAAAATAACTTTTTTTTTTTGTTAAATATGATTTATTGTTTGTTTATAAACAATTAACAATATAGTAACTTATAAAGTAATCTTTGGAGATCTTTTATGAAGATAACCACGACGTTTATCTTCAAAAAGTATTTTTTCCACATTTTCGATCACTAAACTCGTTGATGATGTCTTCAAAATCAATTTGCTGAAGAATATCTGACTCAATGGACATCAGACTTAGCATGTCTAATCTTTCTTGACCCATAACACTTCTTTGCTCGTTTTTAATGCGTTTCAATTTAGAAAAAGAGCGCTCTGTTGAACAATAAGTGGTACTTGATGTCATTTTTCATATTTTTCAAATTTTTGTATTACCTACTGAATTTAGGAAAACAGCCAAGGGTGGCATTTGATACTTGATTATTGCCTAATGGATTTAGTCATGACAGCAAAAACAACCACACTTCTTCTTCTTGTTTGATAAGGTTTATCAGTTCTGTATTTTGACAACAATTGGGAGGTGTGCTGCAAACTGTGTTTCTCACGGCTTTCCAGGCTTCTTGACATCAATTTCTGGCTTAAGTATGGTTTTAGCATTGGATAACAGTGATATTCATGTATGAATTAATTTAAAGATTATTGAAGATTATATGATTATTAATTACTAGCCGCTCCGGCTCGCTACGCTCGCCTCCACGTCCAGCCGGGGGGCAAGCCCCCCGGACCCCCCATTAAGTTGCTCGCTTCGCTCGCAACGTGTGGCATGTAGGGAATATTGCTCGTTTCGCTCGCAAAGTCTGGCATGTAGGATATGTTGCTCAGTTCGCTCGCAAACGGTAGATCTCTAAGGGTAGGTTTAACTTCTGTAGGGGATGCTGCTCGCTTCGCTCGCAAACGGTAGATCTCTAAGGGTAGGTTTAACTTCTGTAGGGGATGCTGCTCGCTTCGCTCGCTTGAGGAAGTTATACTGCCCACCCAACTTGGCAGACGTTTTTTTCAGTTGGGAATTATTACAAACAATTTAAATCTTATAAAACTACGTGGAACCACGAAAAGTTTATTCGGGGATGTTGCTCGCTTCGCTCGCAAGGTATACCTGTATATGTGTAGGACAAAGTCCGTATTTACTATTTGAAATGGCTCTCGCTTCGCTCGCAAGGTAGGTACCTATGTAGGCATACCTGCTCGCCTCGCAACGTTGTGACATCGAACCCTTCACGTCAATTCTTGAGCCTTCTCTCGTCCACGGCAGAATCATTTTAATCGCTTTGCTCGCTTCTGCTCGCAATTTGACCGAGTTCTCGTCACTTTTTTTGATATCCGATTTCGGATTCAGATTCGGCGGACCCAAAGCTGTATTTCGCCCGCGAAAACCGTTCCGAAAAACGTACCTTTATGGGGTATATTTTAATCGGAAAAAACCAAGTTTTTCGGCGGACTTTTCGAGAAAACGGGTCCGTACTCTCGCATTTTTTTAACGCATTTCCCGATACTTTTTTCGCGATCCGATTGCGCCGTCGTTTTCCTCGTTCAAAAACCTACGAAACCCGTATTTTTCCGGAATTGTCAACGGCCGTTTAGAGGGGTAGGGGAAGCGGGGAAGTCCAAAAAGCGCACATTAATTCTTACTTCGACCCCCCTCCCGCCCTACGGCCCATGGTTCGGGTGGGATTAGAAAATTTTAAATTCGCTTATACACCCTATCGGAAAATCCCAAGAAGATCCCCCCACTCGTAGATCCGGCCCACTCAGCCGTTTGGCCGTGCATAGACACGACAAACGGACAAACGGACGGAGTTTCATTCTTATTAATAGTATAGATTAAGAGACAATGAGAAATGCTTTGGAGGATATCAAGAGTGGTAGGCTGTCAGTGAGGAAAGCTTCTTCTCGGTACAATATCGGCAAAAGTACTCTTCAGAAGTATTCTTCAGAAGAGAATTTCTAATTTATATTTTTAAAAATCCCGGCTACAATCTGGACGGGGTAACATTAGTACAGAGCGTGCTTTTAGGCACTAGAAACAGAATAGAGCTGGTGTACCACAGTTACCCCGTTTGATGGGGTAAAAGTAGTACAACTTTGACGGTTCACCGCGGCCTTATGGGTAATGATAGGGACCTGTAACTTAGAAAGCACTTCACACGTGTTTTTTAGTTTTACCTGTTTGAATTTCAATGGGGAATCTTCATTCCTTCAATCAAACACCTATAAAAAACCATGAAAAATGTACCATTGTAACCCCGTTCTACGGTATTTTATGTATAAAAATATATTTTTATTAACAATGAAAATAGATTCAATGAATTGATTTGTATAAAAACGACATTTTAACATAAAAACGTATTTTAATCGATAAAGTTTTAAAAAATATGAGAAAATTTGATTTAAATTGAAAAATAAATTGCAAAAAAAAAATTATTTTAGATTTTTATGGGGGCCCTTGTTCGTCGGGGGCCCTAGGCCATGGCCTAGTCTTGGGAACTTGGCAATATGTCGACACATGAACTGGTCGACACCTCCTGTCGCCATATTTCCACACCAGGTGTTGAAGAACGTCGATAACGCACATCTTTGAAACTGGTCGACGGATTTATGTCGAAAAATTTGAGATCCGTTTTTCGCTGTATTTCAACAACAGGAGTTGAACATGAGCTAAAAACACCCCTCTTGAAACTGGTCGACTGCTAAACGACGACAAAAGGGTTGTTTGGCCACTACCTGTCCTCAGCCTTGGTCCCATGGGGTCTTTCAATCCGAGGATTAAATGAAAAGTCACATTTACGTTTCTAAACTGTTATGTGATCGTGTTATGAGACCACGAAACTATACACTTCATTCTGATCTACACATCCAACTAATCTGCATTTTTACTAAGGGATTGACTACTTGATGTTATGTATTTTTGAGATGCGAGCTTGCGAGCATCCAGACCACCAAACTATACACTTCATTCTAACCTACATGTCAGGTATACGAAGGATGTCGATGTAAATATGTCGACGTATCCCCATGGTTGACTTAGACGACCTTTTTCAACAAGGGGTGTTGAAAGTTGTCGACTAGTCGCTGTATTTTTGTGTCGCCATATTTCCAATGCATGTGAAATCGACATTGGTCAACCCTTGGTGTTGAAAGATGTCGACACGGCTTCTTGCCCGTTTGTCGACCAGTTTATGTGTCGACATATTGCCCCCCATCCCCTAGTCTGGCCTATTGGGTAATCCAGCACTGCATAGCCGCATCTGGATAGAACAAAGAAGAAAGAAAAGAATATATCACAAACATCAGATGAGAATAATGACAACATGCCAAATGATTTATCAGCATAGCCCCCCCCCCCCCCCCCCCCCCCCCCCCAAATTCCGCTCTTCCATGATGAACTTTGATTCTCTTGAAATATGTCATCAAATGATTATAAGGGGGGCTATGTTGCCCTGCATCTCTAAACGGAATGACACCATGGATTGCACTGGCAGGTATAGGTTGTGGCAACTCGAAGTAGGACATGCCGAGGAGTCTGGACGGGCCTTATGACGTACGCTAGCCAACTAAAACTACGATCATACTCAATTGAAAAAATTATAAACCTTTGTGAAATAATTTGCAGCGTTTTAGAAAAGTTTTGTAAAAAATGAAACTATTTTAGGGGCTCCAAAAATTTAAAATCAAAATTTAAAAAAATGCTTAATTAAAATCTGTTTTATGACATTCTAAAACGATTTTTAATATACTGGGCGTCCCTAAAAACATCCCCCTCCCATGTTAAAATCGTTAATAATGGGTCAAAAAATAATTTTTCTTTCAATCTTAATAACTTAATATAATATAGTACGATAATTTACGAAAATTCGCTCATACGATCATGCTGCATGACTGGAATATTTTAGCACTTTCTTGGTTATTTTTCCAATAGATACGACCCATCATAATAGCATCCATGTGTAATGAATACAAGTGGGGAAAGTAGTGTGCAGCCTCGCACCAGATGATTATTATTATTATTTTTTTTTTTTTTTTTTTTTTTCAATTTAAAAATAGAAGGTTTTGAAATTTGAAGTAAATTGGCAAATATTTCGAAGTTTGTGGGTATTAAGGGAATTCAAAAAATCTTCAAAAAATTCAGGAAATTTATATTGAATAAGTAAATATTGGATATGTTGCTTGTGATGATCACAGTAAGCACTGCGTATGAAAATATGAAAAATTACAACTTAAACAAATGAAGACAATCGGTGGATGTTGCTGGTACATATATACCTCCTACCAGAACTGGAGAAGTACGAGTTTATTTCCTGGTTTTTCCACAAGCATCTTGGAGCAGGAAGGGTCCGAGGGAAGGAAATCAGAGCATTCGACAGTTCGCAGAATTTCTCGTGTCTTCATATCTAGAATGAGGAGCTGCCTATCTGTACAGATGAGCATAATGTTGTCCATGACAATGTGAGTCCTGTGGACTAGTCCGTACCTCCTCTCAACTGGGAATTTGTCTACCAGACACAGCTTTTCCATATCATAGACAGTCACTGTGGGGGGATGTTCATCATATTCATCTAATTCGTAAGCAATGAGATTCCCAAAGGCATGTACACTGCCCACGCAACCTTGCCCATTTGTCAACGTGTCCAACATCCGACCGTCTCTCAAGTCGAACAAAAGCCATTTTCTCTCCAAATGACTTTCCATAATAGCCACTGTTCCCGTGAATAGTCTACTTCTCAAACGCCCTTCTAGTTCCAGAACAGTTTCACTGTAACTAGATTTCTCTATATCATACGAACGAATCAAAGCGCTACTCGGATATGTCAGAGTTATAAATATCGTATCATCACGTAAAAAGAAAGAGGCCCATTCTAATTGTTCTCCGGGCATCTGCATAGGCACAGCAACTTCTTGGATTTTGGTTTGGGATTCCAGATCCCATATGTGCAGAGGTGACCAAACATAACGTGAAGTTATGCCGACAAAATGCTTACCATTGTGGTCACAATAATTAAGGTAGCCAGGGACAATTTGCTCATACCAGTTTGTCAGGTCTGGGGTATCGGGGATGGTCTGCGAATGGTCCCTGTCAAACAAAGCTAAAAACTTCAGCTTCAGCTTTTTATCTTCGTTTTTAACATATACCTGAAGCAACGTGCGTTGAACAATCACCAGGATGTTGTTGGATGATTTGACGAGTTCTGGTGTGTGGTACACCTCAGCTGTGTGATACATCTCAGCGCGAGATGTATTTCACCTGTCATGATCGGGTTGTCTACTATGTTGAATACAGTGTAATGTAATGAACCGGACCAATTAGGC
Source organism: Adelphocoris suturalis (assembly GCA_030762985.1). Lineage (NCBI taxonomy): Eukaryota > Metazoa > Arthropoda > Insecta > Hemiptera > Miridae > Adelphocoris > Adelphocoris suturalis. The sequence continues at coordinate 39,887,682 of CM061051.1, forward strand.
ACCAATAACAGTTCATTATCAGTCTCCACATCGTCGAAGTGAGATGAATGATTGCTAATAAACTCTTCCTGACAGCATCCACGTTTCCAATTTCTTTTGAGATCGACGTCATCCATATATCTCCTTCTCCATACACACAGCATCGGCAGATTCTCGGTTTCGAACGCTTCGTGCGAAGATCCCACTCTCTTGCGATCAGCCCGTAACTTCAATCTCTCCTCCGATATGTTTTTCTTGCACAGCTTTTCCCAGATGCGGTCGCTATTGACGGCATTGCGCCAACCAAGGCAAACTAACGAGCAAGATAGAACATCTTCCAAATCTAAATGTTGCAAAATGATGTCAAACATTTCTTCAGGTAAACCAAGATGGTTATCGTACATATTACGTGGACAATATGCATGTTCATCCACGCCAGGTTGGGCGTTCTTCTTGAGGTCCACTGTATGGGACGAAGCAGCCTCCTCAGTTTGACCAAATTCGAGCACCTGATCGAGGGTTATGTTGACTGTCCCCAAAATTTTCTTTTGAAGGGATTCCGATTTAGTTCCGACTAAAATCTGCATAATTAACTCGAAATTCAGACGCGTATCAAAATCACAAGCGGATGCCAACGATCTGAGTCGAGTATAAAACTCCAAAAACGACTCAGAAAGCTCTTGTTTTGCTTTCCTGAACTTGAAAGTATTGACAAACGTATTTGTTATAGGATCGAGAACCATATCAAGGGCTTTTTTTGCCTCGTCGTAAGTAGTGCCTGGATTGGCTGAATTGTCAAAAATGTCACTTACGTCAGTACCTGCAAGGTTGAGTAATAGAGCTTTCTTCCGTAGATCGCAAGTGATTCCCATTGCAACGACGTATCGTTCGAAATTCTTCACCCAACGTCTCCAGCGAGTGCTGACGGAGGCTGGGTCGCTGTGGGGGCAGAAGGGGGCTGGTTCGTTAACTTTTACATTCATTGTGGGTTACGGAAATTTCACGCACACGTAATCTGAAGTATCCTTCACAAACTCTTTCTCCACAGCAAAATATTAAACTACTACTCTTTGAACACAATTTTGTTGAAGGAATGAATTGCTTTATTGTATTTTTATATAGAAACGTAATGGAGGTTACCGAGTAGCTTGGGTATCTAGATTATAGACAAATGGGTTAATAGTTGTACACCACTAGTTATCAACCGACAACATTCGTTTCCGTGAGAAATAAAGATGAACCGAAAACTAACCGATTATCGTTTCGCAATTACAACTAGTAAAGTAGGAGGCACTGAAAATACCAACTAGGTGTGGCAGGAAGACAGCAAATACGGGAAATTTATACCCAGTTATCAATGCGATTATCAGATTGACGTGTCTTTTCTCAAGTGTGTAGGTGGGAGGTCTCTGTTAGATGCCTTTTCCTTGTGCGACCAAGATTCCAAATAAGGTTGCGAAGCCTAGCGGCGGAAAATAAACTAGGAAGTTCCTGACTGCGAATCTTGTGCCTTTAGGATATTACTGTATCTGTACCTACCTACCTATTTAGTGAATTTTCGTAAAAAATGAAGCGATTGCAGTGGCTCCAACAATTTTAAAATCAATATTTTCCAAAATGTTCTTAAATAAAATCTGTTTTAGGACATTCTGAAAAAGTTTAATTTTTTTCGTATAACTACAAATAATATATATGAAAAAGCGTTAAACTCTGGGATTTGTTTCAAAATGTCTCAAAATGGATTTCAATGAAGGAAATTTTGATTTTAAAATTTTTGTAGCCACTATAATAGCTTCATTTTTTACAAAAATTCGCTGAGAAAACTTGGAAATATTGCGGCCCTTCACTGGATGATTAGACATAGAACTTTGCTGACAACTTGAGGTTCTTAGCTACAACAAATCTCACTAGGTTCTAACCTTCTCTGTGGTTTTAGGCTTTATAAGAAAGAATGTTGCAGGAGTGGAAAAACGGAAGGTAGACCTAAGGTTCTACAGTCAGATCATTTAATATTGATTAATTTTACACATTATCCAAGTACCTCCTACTACTCAACAGTACCTACCATGTAGTGCCTTCTTTTCGCATTATTAGTTCATTATGGTTACTTAGCAATATTAGTTTAAAACGTAGGTAATAAATCAGCTTTTCTTCACACTACAGCGGCTTAGGGTTCATGAGATGTTGTGATGAAATGAGAGTTTTTCAAAAAGTGGCCAATGATTTTCATGCTATGAAAACTAAGGGAGTTACACTTCCCTAGCAACGCATAGGTTGTACATGAAAATCAGTAGAAGTGCGATATTTTCGCCGTAATGTAGGTAACAGTCGGGGAAAAAAATGGAATCGTCCTGTTAATCATTAATAAATCATAAAAGATGTGTTAGCCACTGGAAGTTAACTCAGATGGCAGCTCTGTAATGCATAGGACTAGGTAGTTATAGGTGGTATTCTGGAGACTTGGACACTAACGCATCCTTACATCCAGGCAGAGCTGAAAACCATATTGTCGAGAATTTTACACCTTGTTGTCATGGTGACAAGTAAACTATGCAAATAGCCGCCATTGCTTGTCACCCTAATTATCATGTGCAGTATCAGTATTTACCTGTTAGTTCTGTATGTTTTTATTATGCCAAGTAATGAATGATATGTGATTTATATTAGGCTGTTGTCCGGCAGTGACCTCAAACTTTATGAATGCAAGATTAGTTTGTGCAGTCAAGATCCCAATGAAATGGATGTCGAGGAGTTTACAAAAATTGAAGTGTAAGAAGTTCCAGACATCAGCCACGAAGATGTTGTGGATTGTCCAGTTTACAGAACCGTTCTTATCATTTAGGAAACTAAAAATATTTAGAGTCCTGTGAAAAGACGTGCCATGAGTGCTCCTGCCAGACGGGGATATTCGGTAGGGAAACGTAAGTACCTAGTGAGGTAGAGGTAAGTATACACTACCTACTTTCCGTACTTATATTATTACTTGTTGTCTTCCATTTATATTTCCATAGACAAAAACTGAAGTCAGTACTCAACCCATTCAGCGTGAGTCTCAAGAGGCGGGACAACCCCCCTGACTTCCATAGGGTGTACAAAGATGGATGTAAACGGCAAAATGGAGTGTCAGCTGCAGTCCATTGTGAGAGTCATGACTTGGGGTGGGTAGTGAGATTACGAGATGTCTCGTCCATCTATCATGCAGAGCTCTTTGCATTGGAGCTGGCATTGAATCATGTACACAATCAACATGTTGGTAACTGTGTAATATTGTCTGATTCAAAGTCAGCTATTGACACTTTATCTAACATCAAAATAGGTGATCTCCCCCCTCTTCCTACATATAGACTTCTGCACGTAATAAACGATATCAAAAATGACCATCTACTTAATCTGCAATGGGTCCCCTCACATAAATCAATAAGGGACAATCAACTCGCCGACGATCTCTGTGCTATGACTATTGAACATGGTCGTATCGACAACAATATCTACACAAATCATCAGGATGTTTACCCTATCATTCTTGAACGACAACGGCTCCTCTGGAAAAATACCTACGTCAACAAAACAGGCCCTGGCTCCTGGACCAGACATTTTTTTGATGACCCCAACACAATTCCTTGGTTTGCCGAAGAAAATGAGATGAGCATAGGAGATATCACCTACATCAACAGAATTTTGATAGGTCACGGTTTTGAAAACCTCTTCAAGTGGAGAATGGGTAAGAGAAGTGACCCTTGGTGCCAGCACTGCGACACTGAACCCATCAAGGATGTGTTACACCTTATGCTGGAATATGTAAAGACCGAAGCCGCCATGAGGGTTTTGCTGGGCGAAACGAGGTACGAGAACGTTGATGAGAGAGCAAACATAACCGCTACATACTTGAAGGGTGGCCTAACAGAACATAATAAGCTTGTAAAACTCAAAGAAACCATGATGGAGGCAGGGGTTTTAGGGTGGTATTATGTGCAATAATTCAGTTACTATTAACAAAATTCATAGGCAAAATTCAATGTGTAGTAAAAGAGGCTTACGGAACGACAATAACATGACAATACATTAATTGAGCAAAAGTGATCATAAAAACAAGGATCTACCACATATCACACACCAATGGACACAAATCTCCCGGAGATAGTTCCACAAAAAAGAAGAGGAAAGAAGAAGATGATGATAATCGAATTGATAACAGTATAAATTTCCCATATTTCACATTTTGCTGCCACACCCAGTTGGTATATTCATTGCTTCCTCCTTTTCTTGTTATAATTGCGAAACGATAATAATTAACATTCATTGTTGTTTTCGGTTCATCTTTATTTCGTACGCGAACGAATGATGTCGGTTGATAACCATTTCGGTTTGCCTGAAGAGGTGTTTGAAATCATTTTGCAACACTTAGATACGGAAGATGTTCTATCTTGCTCGTTAGTTTGCCTTGGTTGGCGCAATGCCGTCAATAGCGACCGCATCTGGAAAAAGCTGTGCAGGAAAAACATATCGGAGGAGAGATTGAAGTTACGGGCTGAACGCAAGAGAGTGGGATCTTCGTACGAAGTGTTCGAAACCGAGAATCTGCCGCTGCTGTGTGTTTGGAGAAGGAGATACATGGATGACGTCGATCTCAAAAGAAATTGGAAACGTGGATGCTGCCGGGAAGATTTTATTAGGAGTACTACATCTCCCTTCTACAGGATGGAGACTGATAATGAACTGTTATTGGTGCCTAAGGGTCGCAGCTATTCACATCACACCGTGTTCAACTTAGTGGACCAGCCGATCATGACAGGTGAAATACATCCCGCTCTAAGTGACCACACACCAGATCTCGTCAAATTATCCAACAACATACTGGTGATTGTTCAACGCACTTTGCTGCAGGTTTATGTTAAAGACAAAGATAAAAACCTGAAGCTGAAGTTTCTCGCTTTGTTTGACAGGAACCATTCGGAGACCATCCCCGATACCCCAGACCTGACAAACTGGTATGAGCAAATTGGTTACCCTGGCAACCTTAACATAAAGTGTGACCACAATGGTAAGCATTTTGTCGGCATGACTTCACGTTATGATGCAGGTGTATTCTGGTGCTCACCTCTGCACATATGGGATCTGGAATCCCAAACCAAAATCCAAGAAGTTGCTTTGCCTATGCAGATGCCCGGAGAACAATTAGAACGTGCCTCTTTAATTTTACGTGGGAATATCGTACATTTAATTTTGACATATCAGAGTTGTACCTCGATATATGCTTATGATGTAGAGAAATCTAGTTACAGTGAAACAGTTCTGCAACTAGAAGGGCGTTTGGAAAGTAGACTATTCACGGGAACAGTGGCTATTATGGAAAGTCTCTCGGAGGAAAAATTGCTTTTATTCGACTTGAGAGACGGTCGGATGTTGGACACGTTGACAAATAGGCAAGGTATCGTGGGCAGTGGAGTACAGGCCTTTGGGAATCTCATTACTTACGCAGAAGATTATCTTCGAGATCCCCCCACAGTGACTGTCTATGACACGGAAAAGCTGCGTCTGGTGGACAAATTCCGAGTTGAGAGCAGGCACGGATATGTCATCTGGATTCACATCGTCATGGACGAAATTTTGCTCATCCATACACTTCACCGTCTCCTCTTTCGAGATATGAAGACACAAGAAACCCTGCGAACTGTCGAATGCTCTGATTTCCTTCCCCCGGACCCTTCCTGCTCCAAGATGGTTGTGCAAAAACTGGATGATAAACTCGTAGTTCTCCACTTCTGGTAGGAGGTAATTATGTACCAGAAACATCTACCAATTGTCTCCTCCTGTGCAAAATCTAATTTTTCATTATATCATATGCAGTGCTTACTGTGATAATTAAATAACAAATATTAAGATTTACTTATTCTAATTAAATACATACCTAGTCTAATACATACGTAGTCTATGTATAATATTGTATAATAGTCTAATACGTACGTATTAAATAACATTTAATCCACTGAGAATTCTTTCAATTTCCCGAATACACACAAACTTTGAAATCCATGCATTTTTCAACCATATTTTCGAATTCCGAAGTCTTCTATCCTTAAATTTAGAAGAAAAAACCCTAAATGGTCCATTCTCAGCAAAACGCAAGTCTGGGCTTCCAGTGCTGCATGTCCTGTTAAGGTACCTTCTATCTTCCAATAGAAATTTTTTTCCTGAAAGCTATTTTCTCGCTCTCTATGGTTCAGTTTTGGAGAATTTCAATTTGTTATTTCCAATAATGATACCAGACATACCAGCCATGCAGCATGACTATATGAGCGAATTTTCATAATTTCAGCACTTCGAATGTTAAGAAATTGTTAACTACCAATTTTATGGCCACGAAACTCCTAGATAATATGAAGATTCAAAAAAGATTTTGGATTTTTGCGAATTTTCGTAAAAAATGAATTTCTTGCAATGAGATGGAAAATTTTGAAATAAAAATTGTTGAGAAATTTCTTCATTGAAATATATTTTGAGGCATTCTGAGATGAATCGTAGAGTTTAAAACTTTTTCATAAGTATGTATGTATAAAACATATATATAATTATATGTGTGTGTGTGTCCTTCCAGACTGTAACACTCCTTAGGATTGAGATAAAAACTCCGTTCTTGCGCCAAAAAATCAAGCTTTCCAAACAAAAGGACGAGTTCGTTGGCCAGCATCTTTTCGAGCACATTAAATTGGTCCAATTTTAAAAGTAATTCTGAAAAATCACTAAAAATAGCAAAAACGGCTGAAAAAACGTTAATTTTATATTTTTAAGCAGAGTATTGTCCAACAAAGTTTATTAACTATAAACTAGAACATTAAAAAATTAATGCTCAAAATCTTGCTGAAAAATGTACTTAAATTTCATTAAAATGTGCTCGATCTGTGAAAACCGCAAGAAAGTTAAAAATGCAAAAACATTTTTAGAATAGCTGTTTAATATTTAGAACGATTTTATTTCCATAAAATTGGTAGTTGGCAATTTCTTTTCCCTCAAAGTCCTTAATTTGCAAAACAATGTAACGTAAAACAATAGGATAATTTACGAAAATTCGCTCATACGATCATGCTGCATGACTGGAACTTTTTAGCTTTTATTTGCAGCTTTTTTCTCTATTTTTTTAAAGCCAATATTGAAATTTAACTAGATTTTTGTGCACGCATTTTTCAATATTCCAGTTCATCCTTCATAAACTCCTTTTTTACTAAAATTCTGCTAAAAAAAAATATATATATTCATCTATTTTGAGCCATTTTTAGTAATTTTTAGCACATTTTTTGAAATTTGATCAATTTATGAGCGCTGGCCAACGAACTCATCCTTTTGTTTGGATAGCTTGATTTTTTGACGCAAGAGCTGAATTCGGATCTCAGTCCGAAGGAGAGTTATCGTCTGGAAGGACATATATATATATATATATATATATATATATATATATATATATATATATATATATATATATATATATATATATATATATATATATATATATATATATATATATATATATATTATATATATATATATATATATATATAGGGGACTATATGTTGACTATGTAATTGAACTAATAAAATCATCATACCTTAGATAGGGGGTGGGTGAAACCTCAATCACATGGGTGGTGGACACATCAAGGTTCTTGAACTTGAAGAGGGTGAATGGATTTCACCTATTTCAACTGGTTATTCACTTTCAAACTTATTGTAGATAAAATGCCGAAATGTTATTAAACACGAATGATATATAATGACGTGTTGAAATGTAATGAAGGGAAGCACATGTATGTAAATCAATATCAGATGATGCTCTGGTGCATTTCTTTGTAGCCCTGAGAATATCTTGGTACATTTTCTGACTGGACCTCAAGACCCCAACAAATCTTATATACAAATAATGGATAAAACCATTGTAATAATAGAAGTAGTTAGTAGGTCCAGTGAAAAGTACTGGTACATGACAGCTTGGTTTATTATTTACATTCACCAAGAAAAATAAAACGCCTAAGATTATAATAATCTTCTACCATTTAAAAAATTAAGATACCTACCGCTCTACTTTTTTCTCACCCTTGGGTAATCCTCATCATTTAAACCAAATGTAGAATATAATAAATATAAGATACGGTCATTGCGTAAGTACGTATAGGAAGGAGGTTGAACATTTATTTATTTAATGTATTTGAACATGTAAGTTCCTTACATTCGAGTATTCTTTACAAAAAATACATAATTGAAACTGTTGTAGTGTAAACATCATTAACGTAGTGTATTCACTTCCCAGTTGACTCAACCATAAGAGTACAAAATTTAGAAATTGATCGTGGTGTCCAGTTACATGATTTACTCACAATTAATGATAATATATTCAGTATTGCAGCGTTAGTAGAAATTTCAAATATTTTATAAATTACAAATTAATATAACATTCATTATTAATTCAGCTTATTCTCTTTACCTTATAAATATTGGAAACATCAATAAAATAAAACGCACAATGAACTTCATAAATCATTTCAAAAAACATTCAAGCAGTTAACATAGGCAGGTACCTGATATAAGCGAGTTGATCCTTCAGTCAAACAAACATGAATTTCTCAGTTTGCAAACTTCACTTAAGAAGAAATATAGCATTTTTATGTCGAATTCACTTGGTACTGATACAAAACTTATCAAGTTTCCGGTACCCCCCACCAAGTCAGGGATATATCTTTTTCTGGCCCAGTTATAGGACACTCAAATAGAACATGGAATAAGTTTTCAAGAAGACCCATGTCACAGGCTGTACATGCAGAGTATTTGGAGAAATTTTGTAATTATAATTCCTAATTTTAATCGTAAAATGGTGTTTACTTGCCAATCTTATTTGTGCAAATAACTTTTTGAATTGAAAAGGACATTATGGTATTTCAAATAATCGTTAAATCCATCCTGCTCTATCACAAGCCAATAGTAATCATCATCATCATGTAGAATATAATAAATATAAGATACAGTAATTTCGTAAGTACGTTTAGAAAAGAGATTTAACTTTTTTCTTCGTAGAAAAGATGTAAAAGTTTCTGTTTACTATAGACATTTGGTTTTAAAATCAATCGATCTGGGATTTTTCTCCTCCTAACACTACGTGAAAACTGATTCAATTATTGAATTAGGTACTAGCTTTCTATTATGGAACCATCTACAGGGTCGCCCTGAATGGAAATTTGAAATTTCCTTGACTTTTCCCAGACTGAACTCCAGGTTCCCCCGACTAAAAATATCAAAATCAAATACTGGTTTTTGTAATTTTTACGAATTTTCAACGAAAAATTGATTTATTTAGATGGCTTCAAAATTTAAAAATTGGGAGGAAGGGGGCGGGGACCCCCTACATGTCCATTTCGTACACCAAAGAATACAATCCTAGATCTTAACGTCGTATATATATATATATATATATATATATATATATATATATATATATAGGTGATGATAGGTTAAAAGATAAATCGCTTTTTAAAAAAGCTACGATTTATTTAACAGAGATAATACAGGGGCGAGAACACACACGGTCGAGACTGAGTTCAGAGAAAGACTAGTTAGTCGAGGCGAGGTCTCCCTTTTTATAGTCTTCTAGTTCGCCTGTGTGAGTGAAGCTCACATCAGCAGTTTATATTTCCAGAGAGGCGGTTTATTATCACATAACGCGTCCCCCCTAAGATGAAATTTTGGGATGAAAAGGATTTGACTTTAGAATTTTGATTTAGGTATAAGTTGATTTTAGATTTTCGAATTGAGCAACCCCACATCAAGTTTTTCCTAATCCGTGTGTTTTACAATATTGTGAATTAAATGTAAAAGTAATTGATAATAAGAATTTATAGTCGTCACTAAATCATTACTAAATCATCACACATAATCATTAACTAAAATGATAATTGGTAATAAGTACAATACTTATAATTGATAATAAGTACAATGCTAATTGATAATAAGAATACAATTGATAATTAGAATACAAATGATAATAAGAATACAAAATAAGAACAACAGTCGTAATGACAGTTAAAATGCAAAGTTATATGTTGTGATTTGGTACATAGTCGTGATATGGTAGTCTAGGAGTCTAGCAGTTGGGATTTCTGTTGATGATCCGGTAGTATTTTACTGCATTTAAACAGATTATTGATCCTACTATGATGTAAAGGAGTATTGTCCAAATACTGGGGATCGAGTATGGTTTTAAACTCCAGTGAGTTATTGGGCGGACGTCCTGTAAGTTAATGTTTTTAAGTTCTAGGTTTTTAAAGTGAATTTCTTTGGTCGGTCGTTGTAGGTCTGTAAGTTTTATATGGGTGTCTACAATTAATTGTGGTCGGCCGGCAGTTTCACTATGAGGTGCAGAGAGTGTTTGATTTCGATAGAACAGGTGGTGTTTACCCGGTGAGGCTAGGTAAATGCCGTGGAGAGTTTTGGTTTCTATTGTGTTGTCCTGGGTGATACTAACAACGTCTCCTTTAGGGAAAAAGAGAAGGTAGTTATTTATGTCTAACATGAGTTTGACGTGGTTGTCGTCGGTGATGAGTTTCACGTATTGACATTTAGCGGTGGAACCAGAGAGTAGGAACTCTGTTTCGCAGTCAGGGTGAAATGGGGAAATTAGAAAATTGGGACACAGTCGTATATGTCCTGGCGGACATGGTTGGGGACAACGGATAGTTTTTGGTTTCTGATTTTAAGTGGTATTTAAGTGTGGGTACTATGGTCATATATTCGGAATCAATGAAAGTGGGTATTGATTCTATGCTGTACATCTCATAGTCGTTTGGGTCTACTATGGGTACATCCAGGAAATAGATTATTTCTTCAATGCCTACGTAGCATCGAACTCTGATGTGTGATTGGATTTCGAACAAATTTTTACCTTGGAAATCTAAGAATTTATTGCCATAATATGTGCTTAGTTTTTGAAGTTCGTCGAAAAGTAAATGTGGTTTAATTATGCTAGGGTGAATCGAACCTGTTCTGCATGCTGTTAAGGAATTTTCTATATCCTGAATTATATCGGCAATCATATTGAGTACTATTTGATGGTGTTCTAACGTCGCTCTGGTTATTGCTAATGTTGAGTAATTTGGATTTTGATGTTGTAATGAAATCAGTTCCCTTTTTAATTCAACGTTGTTTTGGGCAATGTTTTCAACTATTTTATCAAAATTTTCTTGAACCGCGGTGTTAATTGAAAATTGAGCTTCTAGTTGGGAATGGAAGTCCTTTTGGTTTTGTTGAATTTGTTCCAGGATGGAGTTATACTTTTGTTCGTCTTGTGCATCTAAGTTACCCGTTATGAATTTAACTAATGATCCTAATCCGTTGATTAGTCCACGTTTGTTTCTTTTGGGCGTCCACGGGAAGTGTATGTCACTCAGTTTTTGTTCAATTAGTTCGAGGGTCGAGTTTATTGTGTGCATCAGGAGTTGGGTTTGACTGTGATCTAGTGTGGATTGTGTCGATTTTTGCAAGGTTTTTATGTAAGTCTCTTTCATCGATTGTGTTCTAGAAATGAGTTCGGTTAGGTCATAATGGTGTGTGAGTGTGTGGTATCCTTCTACTATTTTTGTCGGTCCCAGACGGCTGGCTAGTAATCCCGGGTTGAGGGTTATGTTTCTGATGGTCTGGTCTGTCGAGTCTGTCTGTCCGAGGAGAAGGACGAGTAATCCGTGGACGAGGAAAAAGGTTTTCCTGTAACATTTAGAGTAAGTTCGTTTTAGGATTTCGTAACAGATTTGTTCTCTTAACGTTTGGGCGTCTAGAGTTTTAGGGAGTTGTTCGTTAATCGTAAGGAGTTTCGCGAACTGGCATAGGAAAACGCCACAATCGTTTCCGTTGTTCTGTTGGGGTGTGTTAGGTGGAGTCGAAAGTTTCCAGTTTTGAGTGTCTAGTGGTGTTCCCTTTTTGTCTAGATGTTCACTTTCTAAGTAGCGGATTATGTCCTGTAAAATTTCGGTTCCGTCCTTGTTCAAAGAGTCGTAGTAATTTATTTGTTTTGTTTTTGTTCTAATTTCGATTAATCTCCAGTGGGAGGATTTGAAAATGGGGATCAGGATTATATCTTTGCTAAATATGTCCGACTTTTTAGTGTATTTTCGAACTCGTTCGTAACCGCCAAATTTGTAGGATACGTATAAGAAGCTATTGAAAGAGTAGGACTTTGGTAAGTTGTCATTAAGTCTGCTCTGTTCGTCTATTAGTTCCATGTAGATGTTGATTATTACGTCGTTTAACCAATTGTTATCTTTTAGGGTTATCAGATCTTCGCGTGTTACTTTTAGTCCGAATTTATTGGCAAGGATTTCAGTTTTATCTAGTTTAGGGTCCCATGCGTTTGCTACGGAGTCTGTAAATTTCTTGGGGCGTCTTATGTTAGAGATGTGGATTTTCTCTTGGGTATTGTGATGACGGGGAATTATTAGTGCAGTTTTAAGTTCTGGATTTATTGCTTTGACGTGTTCCTGGTTGAATTTCGGTTTGGTTTTGGATTGTTTTTGGACAGTTTTTACGTAAATTTCCGGTGGGATTGCGGGAATTTCTTTGCGGCCTTCATTCTTCTTTTCTATGTATTTCTCTTTTGCAGAATGAAGTTTTTCACCTACTTGGGCGTATAGAGCTTTCATTTTTTCCTTGTGGGAAGAAAGATAGCTGTTAGCCACGATTTGGTCTATGTTCAAGTCTAGTAAGGTGTCCGGTTTTACGTGTCCGTATAAAAGTTCGAAAGGGGTTAATTTGGATATTGAATGAATCGAGTTATTGTAGGCCAGTACGGCGTATTTGACTTTGGTGTTCATGGTCGATTTTTTATGTTCCTTTCGTTCATTCAATATTCTAATGTGTTCTATTAGGGTGGAATGGAACCGTTCAATCAGACCGTTGGAGTCTGGGTGTTGGGAAGATGTGAAATGTACGTTTATGTTGTGTAATAACAGAAATTCTCTTATTATGGAATTTTGAAATTCTGGGCCGTTGTCTGCTACGATTGTTTTGGGGATTCCGTAGTTCGTAAAGTGGGTTAGTAGTGAGTCTACAACGTCTAGGGCGTTCGATGATTTTAGGTTGTAAGCCTGTGCATGTCGGGAGAAGGAGTCTATAACAGTTAGAAATTTTGAGCCTTCTAGGGTCATTTTGTCGATGTGTATGGTTTCTAAAGGTCGTGAAGCGGTTGGCGTAACATTATATTTGACTTTGATCGGGTTCCGATCGTATTTACATCTTACACAGATGGTGCAGTTGTTGATAAATCTTTGGATGGTTTCTTTCATGTTGGGCCAATAATGAGTTCGTTTCAGGTGGTTGTAAGTTTCTTCAATGCCACGATGGTTAGTTAGGCCTTCGTGGTATTTTTTGATTATTTCTGACCTTTTGTTTTCGTCGGTTATGTCCTCTAATTTTTTGGTGTATTTTGTCATTGTTATTTCTGAAAAGGCAAAATTTTTCGTCATGATATTCGTAAACTGTTCATAAATGTCTTCTGTAAAATAAAGTCCGTATTTAATTTAGGGTAGGATGTACTCTTTTACGAATTTTATGGTATCTGATTCTAAGTTATTTTTATTTAAGTAAACGGTGATTCTATTTTTATTTTCAAATATTTTTTCAACTTTGACAGGGTCTTTCATCGGGAGTTTCGTAAAGTTGATTACGACTTGGTGGTTACAATTATTGACTGGTTCGTCTTTAATTGGAATAGCTACGATTGCATGACCTATGGCGTTAGAGTGAATCGTGCTGCTAGGGTTGGATTGGGAATCATTGCATTCGTCATCAGAGTCAAAATTTACGATTATGGAAGCGGGTGTGTCTACGTCCTTGTCTGTCATTCGGAGGAGGGATTTTGGAGTTAAGGCTTCGAAAAATCGTCGACTGCTTTGTCGGCTTCAATGGGTTCATTTTCGTTGTTATTCAGTAGTTCAACACGAGAAAGGGCGTCAACGTTGGAATTCAACGTTCCTTTCTTGTAAACAATGTCGAAATCGTAAGCTGACAATTTTGTGCGCCATTTGAATAGTTTAGAGCCGGGTTCTTTTATGGAATATAACCATTGCAAGGGTCTGTGGTCGGTGTGAATTTTAAATTTTCTGCCGTAGAGGTACGGTCGAAAGTATTGTACGCCCCAGACGACTGCGAGAAGTTCTCTCTCTATTGTGGAGAGGCGTTTCTCGGAATCGCAGAGAGTCCTAGACGCGTAAGCTATCGGCTTATCGTGTCCGTCAACCGTCTGGCTCAGCACTGCTCCAACCGCAATGCCGCTTGCGTCCGTTGTTAAGTGAAATAATTTTGAGAAGTCTGGGTATTGCAGGATGGGTTCGTTAGTCAGTAAATTTTTGCAGGTTTCGAATGATTCCGCGTATTTGGGGTCTTTCGTATCAATTTTGCTTCCTTTCTTTAAGCATTTTGTCATGGGTTTGGTAATTTTCGCGAAATCTTTAATGAATTTTCTGTAATACCCTAGTAGTCCTAAAAATGATTTGATTTCTTTCGTGGTGGTTGGAATGGGATAATTTTGAATGGCCTTGATCTTGTCGGGGTTCGGTTTTACGCCGTTTGGGGTGATTATGTGACCTAAGTATGCAATTTCTTTGCGTAGGAATTCGGTCTTGTCAAGTTGTACCTTGAGGTTTGCTTTGCGCAATCTCTTGAATACTTCCTCAAGACGGGTGATGTGTTCCTGCAAATAAGTACTGTACACGATAATATCGTCGAGGTAAACACAACAGTACTCGTTCGTGATACCACGTAAAACACTATCCATCAATCGTTGGAATGTACTTGGCGAGTTTTTGAGGCCAAATGGTAAACGATTGAATTCAAGATGGTAGGTAGGTGTACTAAAAGCTGTTTTTGCAATACTTTCGGGACTCATTTGAATCTGGTGAAATCCGGATTTAAGGTCAATCACACTGAAATACTGGCATCTGCCTAATTTATCTAACAATTCCGAAATCTGAGGTAGCGGGTATCGGTCTTCGATTGTTTTTTCGTTGAGCTTTCGATAATCGATCACGATTCGAAATTTAGGTTTGCCACTAGCGTCAGCTTTTTTGGGGACGATCCAAATTGGGGCGTTCCAGGGGCTTTCGCTATGTTGGACAATTCCTTGTTCTAGCATGTCTTCGATTTGCTTGTCTACTTCCTGTCTGTAGATTTCTGGGAATCGATAATTACGGGCGTGAACGGGTATTTCATCTGTGGTTCGGATTACATGTTTAATATTGTGGGTGAAAGATAAGGGTTCATTATCCTGATGGAAAACATCGGAATATTTGTTAACTAAATCTGTGATCATTACTTTTTCTTCTTCATTCATGTGATTTAGGCGTAATTTAGATATGTCAAAAGTGAATTTAGAATTTTCATCGAAAATGTTGTTTAGTGATTCTACAGGGATTTCATCTAAAGTTTCTACTTCTATGGGGGAAATTTGGGAAAATTTGCCGGAAGTTGGTTTTGGATTTAAAATTCGCACGTTGGTTTCATGGTCTTCGACGTGAACCAAGCACTCGGGGATTTCCATCTCTCCTATTTTTAAGAAGGGGAGGACAGCATCTCCTCGTTCGAGGTTTTTGACTCTAATCTTGATTTGCTGGATGGATCTAGCATCTATCATGTGGGTTTCCGCATGTTCAGTGCCTAGATATTTCAGCGGGATATTTAGGTACGGGGTGAGCAGGTAGTCCTCGACTAAATCGATTTTTGCTCCTATGGTTTTTAGGTTGTCTATCCCTATCAAGAGGTCGAATTTGTCGTGGAATTTAAATATGTTGAATTTTAAATTTAGATTTTTCTGTCTGAAAGCGTCTCCGCAGGGCACTAGAGTAGTATGGCTGCCTCGCGAAGAACCGTGGGCGGTTCTGACGAAAAATGGCTCTAATTTGCGTTTATTTGGGAAGAAATATTCTGCGATTTCAGGGTTTACATAACTGGTTGTGCTTCCGGTGTCTATTAGAATTTTCAAGTTGAATTTTGGTAGGTCTATAAGGGTGTTTCTTGGTGAAAGGGGCAGAAGTAGTGTCCGGTGCAATTTTGACGTTCCCATTGACACTTTCGAGTTTCTGAAAAAAGTGTTGGTAGTATTTATCTAATTCTAGTCTGAAGAACAGTGACAAGCCGGTCAAGGAATTTTTTCCTATTTAAAAAAATGCTAGAACCATCAAATCGTCAGGGACCTGTCCTGTCCCCGGACGACCTTCCCAACTTCAAGTTGCAGTGGGGGCTCCTAAATCTATTTTACGAAGCTCACCAGTTTACCATCAGTTCGAATAACTCCAGAGATTCAAAAATGAGTGTCCCCATAATTTTCGGAAAATCTCATCTTGATGAATCGTGGAAAATGTCGGTGTCCAGGCGAAATGCGTCAGGAGCCTGTCCACTTACGGTTTTTCAATTTTAGTGGTCAAGGACGCACGTTCGACGGTTTTTTTTTGGCGCCATCGTTTTTCCATGCTTCTCAGCTATTGGAAACGGCAGCCATTGGCCGAGATCAGTCAAGACTGTTCTCTTGTGGGAGAAGGTTGTAGTGCCGAGTGTGAGCTTGTCAAACAGTATCGTCAGAATCCTGTCCAGTCTCAAGCGGTGAGTTTTCCATGCTACTTTTTTTTCTCTTCATTAATCTGGTAGATCTGAGCGAGTAGTTTCCATTTCTATAGTCACTTCCGGGAAAATTATTGAAAATAGTCAAGTAAAATTGAAAAAACCCAAGTTCCGTCAGGAGCCTGTCCGTCAGGAGCCTGTCCTCTTAGTTTTTTTCAAGGACAGGCCCCTGACGCAGAGGACAGGCACCTGATCCAACTGCCTATAAATTTGATTCAAAATACTTTAGTATTTCTACCGGATGTTACTATTAAGCAAATAAATTCATCGGAGTAGGTACAATCGTCCAGAGTAACACAAAAATAACACAAGACTGACTTGCATTCAGATTGCTCAAGTTGTGAGAAAGAGTCAACATCAACTTAGTCAATAGAGACGGTTCTTTTCCCCGTCGAAGCTCGTGTAATACCAGTAAATATTTAAGAATGAGGAAATAATACTCGAAAAACGAGACAAGTGTGAAGTGGTTCATTTGCAGTACTTGGTTGAACTATGTTTCTTGTGCGGAAGATCTGTCAGGGGCCTGTCCACTGCGTCAGGGGCCTGTCCTAGTGCTTTATAATAATTGATTTTATTGCTTAATGAAGCCACCTACTGTTTGGTTGGGCTTGGAGATCCAATCGAGAAGTTGAAGAGATCATCCTAAATTTTTTTCCTGCTCATTTTTAAAAGTTCTAAAATTCAGAAAACTCAGATCCGAAAGTGTCCACTTCACGAAGAATCACCCATATACGGGAGTTCACTAATGGTTTTCTTGTTTAAGTTCATTAAGTCGTATTGGGGAATTCTGGGTCGCTTTCCTCTAAAAAATGGGGGCTATCGAATTCGTTTTCTTCTACTGGTTGGTATACGTCCGTTTCGTAAGTTGTGTCTTCGCAAATTTCGGGGTCGTCAGGTTGTATATCGGATGCTTCAACGTTGTTGAAGTTTGGATTAGATGTGCGCCAAGACATGGGTGTCGGTTTTCCGGATGGGTTAGGGACGTTTTGTCTCGTGGGCGGTGCATTTGGTTTTTGGTTTGAAGGCTGAGGGCCTGAGCTTGGTTTCGAGGAATTTGCCTGAGGGGCTGATTTCTGATTCTGGTTATTTGTATTCCGATTGGAATAATTTTGGTTCGAATAACTGTGATTCGGTCTGAAATTCGACGGGTTATTAGGTTTTTGTGAGGTGTTTGGCGATGGTCGTGAAAAATTTTGATGTGGTTTGTTCTGATTATATGACCTGTTTTGCGATGAATTTTGAGAACTTTGAGGGGTCTTAGTTTTGTTGTTGCAAAGCATCTGATAATCGTTTGTTAGCCATGACAGCACCGTGTTCAGATCGGCGGGTTGCCTAGTTCTAAGAATGCTACCGAGAGGTTCTTTCAATTGTAGCAAGAAACAGCGAAGTGCTACTTTCTTGTAGTTTGCGATTAGGACTTCGTGATCCGGGACATCGTGTGTCTGAAGGTAAGCAATCAGGAGGTTTAGAGTTTTGGTGATTTTGTCATGGAATTTGAAGGGTGATTCTCCTTCGCTTTGTTTTGACGTGACTAACTCTATCAATAGGGTAACGTCATCTCTCCGATCCGTGTAGGTCTCGATTAAGGCTTGTCTGATCTGTTCGTAAGTTGTGAGGTTTGCCGAAAAAATCTGTTCCGAAGCAGGGGATACGATTTTAGCTTTAATGGCGTTTATAATCATTACATTTTGAAAATCTAGAGGGTCATTGTTGTTAAAAAATTTATTGTGGATTTGTTGGGTAATTTCCAAGAAATGATTTAGTGTTTCAGGGGAGCCTTTAAAGGTTGGGATCAGGTCCAAATGTTCTTTTTTCAAAGTGGGTAGGTCGTTATTGTTGGGCCTTTGTTCTCTAGGCGTGATCACTTGGTTTACGAGTAATTCTTGTATTAGGGTGGTTAACTGGCCTATCTGCTGTGTTGGTGGTTAATGATTCCTACATAGTCAGTCGGTTGAATTTGAACGTTTTGGGTTCCTGAAGTTCCGTCCATTTCGGGTATCGTTTGAAAATTTCTAGGAAAGAGTGTTAGATCAAGCCAGGGGAAACTGGCGTGAGGAAATTTTTTGTTGTTTCGGAATTTTGGTTCGTACTTTTCAGACGAAAATTTCGTCTTATAAATCGACTCGAATGGTTAGTTTGTAGCTGAAATACAAAGAATTTCAATATACAAATAATATTTAACAATTAATCATGCACATGAGACAATGAAAAATTAAAATTATGTCTTATTTTATAAGCTGAAGGTCGAGGGTCGGGAAGTTCGAGAGCGTCGTCTTCTGGTCAGGAATTTCCTGGTAGAGATTACGGAATGTCTTTTTAAAAGGCTTGGTGCGGAGCGCAAACAAGCGGATGCAGATAAGGGTCTGCGTGTCAGGTGACGAGGTGACAACTTTGATATGCTTTCAAGTTGACGATAAAATGTTTTAGTCCTTGACTAATTGTTTGAGATACGTTCGTTCTCGAACGATTTGAAAATTAAGGTTGATTCGAAATGTTTCGAATGGGGTTTTGTGACGGTGAAATTTGGGAGAGTGAATGTGCTTTTCACTAGTTGGGAAAAAGAAATATGCTTTTTCTTCTTCCAAATTCGGGGAAAATGTTAATATGTTAATTGATTTGGGTTTACTCACGCTGGAGCCGTCATTTGCCAACGTGAGGAGTGTTCTCTGTTGAAATTTGTCCGCCGGGTCCTGTTGATGCCTTTCTGCGTGCCTGTTGATACCTTCTTCGTGGGTAGTAGGATCTGGTGGAGTCCGGGTCCTTTTGATATTCCCTCAAAAAGGTCCTGGTTTCTTCACGTCCTCATAGACTGCGCCAGTGATGATAGGTTAAAGGATGAATCGCTTTTTAAAAAAGTTGCGATTTATTTACACAGGAAAATTACAGGTGGAGGCAAAGGACACACGGTTACGTGACTGAGTTCAGAGGAAGACTGACGAGTCGCGCTCGGGGGTCTTGTATTTATAGCCTCTGGTGGGTGAAGCCCATGTCAGCGAGTTTTATTACAAGAGAGGCGGTTTATCATTATGTAACGTATATGTATGTATATATGTATGTATGTATGTATGTATATATGTATGTATGTGTCATTCCAGACGATAACTGTCCGTAGAATTGTGCTAGAAACGTCAAACAAATTTTAAAATGTTAAGGACACAAAACGAAAGTTCAAGTTCGTTGGCCAGCATGATCGGATTACATCTTCGGGTTGAAATTTTCAAAAATGTAGTCCAAAATTTCAAAATAGCCTGTTTTTTGCGATTTGTTGTGCGAAATAATTTTTTCAGCATACTAACATGTGGTATATTCGGAATCAGCGTAAAATTTCCATTAAGAATATGTATCAAGTTTTCAAAGATTTCAAAGTTGAAAAATCAGTCAAAAATCGAAATAATGCTAGTTGTAAAAATCGGTAATATTTGCATGAAACATTGTCCAAATTCAGATTGAACTACTCTTATGGAAGTATCCCTGTATAACCAATCCTAGAACCATGCTGTTTAAAACGTAGGTAGTAGGTGCTTGTTAAAAAAAAAAATGTAATCACAACTGATGAGTTTACTCTGTGAAATATTCCGTCCTCCGATTTTCTCGGTCGCTCTCTTTAATGTTTTACGCTCAACTGTTTTAGGACTTGATGTAGCTTTAATACTGACTGTGGCTTAGAAAATATCAGCCATGAAATTATGAAGAAGTTCTATTTATGTACGTACTAGCACGCAGACCCAAGGCCTCGCTCCGCTCGGCCGTCAGTAACGTTAATCTCAAGGCCTCCCTCCACTCGGCCGTCAGTAACGTTAAGCCTATGAGTACCTCCTAATTATTTTTAATAATTTGATTCCATGTTTGTCTATCAAAATCATAAACTAAAATTTCTCTACACGATCAATAGCGACTGAAATGTCGAAGATTTCTTCAAAAATTCGCTCATGGGGTCATGCTGCATGACTGGACTTTTTTAAAGTAATCCGGATTTTTGGGATCCCAAATAACAGGCTTTTCTTGATACAGACAGATAAGTTCAAGCGATTGTTCGTCACTCCACATCATGAACGTACACACGACACAACCGTCACGAACGACGTCCAAACGACCACTGCGAGCGCCTTTGTGTTTGCGGGAAAAACCGACTCGTCCCGGATCAGCCCGAGCACCGGTGCGAGCGTTACATGTAATGCTCGTAGTGCCGTCCACACGCAGAATTCGCGTTACATTACATGGTGGATTACATTACACGTTACACTCGTCTGGACCCGCCTTAAGAGTCTGTGTCTGTGACACGTACGTCAAAAAATAATGCCTCCCTCTGTGGTTCCCACACCCCTCTGCATACCAAATCCCCTTTGGCTCAGTGGCCTCTATGATAATCGGCTACTTTACACAGTTGCCCCATGCTTCAATCACGAGCTCTCCTAAGAGATCCCTAACTTCATTATGTCTCCGAGTGATTAGGCCTCCCGTTTTACAGCTTAATGCGTGCTCCAAGCTGAAAGCATCCAGTTTACATACTTTGCTTGTATGATGCGTGTTCCAAGCATCCAGTTTGCTCTCCCTAACCGTCCTCGATATCACACTATTCAGACAGACGGACCTCCCCACACTACCCCAAATTCTTGTGACGTCACCCCTAGAGTAGGTTTGAGTTTCTTCCTAGGTCCGCCATGACGTGGTAGATGACACTACATTGCAAATCAACCAATCTATTTTTCACTAGAAGTTTTCCGTCTCATGTCAACCTAATAGGTTGTTTAACTAAATTTGTCAATAGTTTTTTTTTAACTTTAGCCAAATTTTTTATTTTAACAAGACGGTAACCGGGGGTGTATAAATTTGATAAATGGAAGGTAGGTAGTGACTGGGGAGGGGGGGGGGGGCAACAAGTATCTCAATTAATCTTTGACCATCTGAGGTACAGCTGCTCCATCTTCCAGCCCCAACGGTCGAACCTTCCTTTGAGACCCTCTTATACGAAGTGAAACAGCTCGAATTATTGGGAACTGAACCTTCACTTTCACCCATCTTGAGAGTTGTGAGTAGGGACGGTTCCATTTTTCAGCCAGGACGTATGCTGCCCGTTTCAGAAAAACAGCAAATTCTTTGTGAAGGGCACCGTCACATGAGCACACTAAGGGTGTGAAAGACCCTCGGTGGTCTTCTGCAGCTCGATCATATTTCATGTGTTTTGCATTTGCTGCTGCTCTTGCTGTTTGATTCCAGTCTTGGTGGACGGAAGGAGGCAGCGTCAGCATTAACTATGCGATTATCAAAAAACGCTGGTCTCCCACTCTCCCAGACACCATACCATTACATCACCCTCTAATGCTGGCTGTCCGTTGGCTGACTCTTGCATTACTGGCTCAATCAAAGCTCCCCCCCCCCAGGCAAGGTTTGCTATTCCTGCAACAACGTCTCGTACTATGTCATGCCCCCCTCTTTACCATTCATCCTTTCTTACAGTTGAGAGCATGTGAGAGATCAAACGCCGCTTCACAACCATCGCATCTCATTGGGAGATCTTGGGGGGTATGAGCATATCTTAAGGTGATAGTGTCTCTGAATAGCGTCTCTGAATTTGTCAATAGTTTGGTTTTGCGAAAGTAATATTATCTATATTAATAAAATCGTAAGTATGTCTGTCTGTACATTGATTAGAATCATGAAATTTTGCGTTTCTTTTCCGTTTAATGCTATTTCGTGCTATTCGTAGACATTTTCTCAATGTTTCTCTGTCTGCCTGTCTTTCTGTCCGTATGTTTGTCTGCTTTTCATGATTACAGGGGCATTGGACAACTGATATGATTGAGGGAAAATGTCTGTATCAGTCCAACTTGAATTTTAGGCTATTTGAAATTTTTAAAATTTGAGCCAGAGGTGGTGTTTTAGGGGAGGGGAGGGGAGGGGGTGGAATGGGGTATCTTGGACACCATTGAACGAACTAGGGATCTGAATGGACGAATATGTTTGGATTATTCTAACTTAAATCACAGGTAACTTGAATTTTTTTCAAATCTGCCCCATAGAGGGAGGGGTGAAAATGGGTGTTTTGGAAGTCACTGAAAAAACTGAGGATCTGAGTACCGGAATAGGTATGTTTGGATTACTCTAACTTGAACCACAAGCTACTTAAAATTTTCCAAATCTGACACATAGGGGGTGTTTTGGGAGAGGAAGGGGTGTGAAATGGGGTTTCATGGACACCAGTAAATAAACTGGAGACGTGATTGTTAAAATATGTTCAGTTTACTCCAACTTGAATAGCAGTCGAAGTACTTGAAATTTTCAAACCCAACCATAGGGGAGGGAGGTGGGGGGGGGGTGAAATGGGGTTATCTTGGACATCACTAAATAAACTGGAGCTGATTGATAAGAAATGTTTGAAAATACTCTTACTTGAATCGCAGACTACTTCAAGTTTTCCAATCTAACCCATAGGGGGGTGTTTGGGGGGGGGGGGGGGGGGGGGGGGGGGATCGTGGATCGTGGACCTCACTGAATAAACTGGGGACCTGATTACTAATAATATGCTTGAATTACACTAACTCAAATCACAGGCTACTTGAAATAAATTTTTTATCACTCATTGGAGATCTGGTTGGAACTAATTGTTTGGTCTCCTGCATCTCATTAGTAACTTGTGTTCACTCATGAGGGTTTCAGTGAGAACGAACTAATGGACCAATCATTGTGGCCCAAGTATAGGAACCAATTGTCTGATCTGAATTGGGTTACCTATCAAAAATATTTTTAATCTGATATATAGGGGGGGGTGTTTGTGGAGAGGGAGTGGGGGTTGATCTCATTAGTGGTCCTAATAGGTAAATTTTAAGTAAGTACTTCAAGTAATTACTTTTAAGTAAGGACTTTTTTTATTCAGATCTATGAGGGTGTCCCGAAATGTGATCGGGGGGGGGGGGGGGGGGGGGAGGCTGGGGGGGAGGCTGCGTATATTGAAGTCAACTTGTGCAACGCAAGGGTGAATCAGCTAGTCAGTACTAATTATTCACTCATTAGGGTTTCATTGAGAACTAATGGATTACTCAATTTCGTCCAAGTAGGAACTAATTGTTTTGTATCCTGCACCCCAGGAGTAACTGTTCAATCATGAGGGTTTCAGTGAGAATTACTAGATCTCTCATTGTGGTCCAAGTATAGGAACCAATTGTCTGATCTGACTGTTCTTTTGGGTTACCTATCAAAAATAATTTTAATCTGATATATATAGGGGGGGGGGGGTGTTTGTGGAGAGGATGTGGGGGTTGATCTTAGTAGTTTGGTCCTAATAGGTAATAATTTATAAGTAAGTACTTCAAGTAAATACTTCTAAGTAAGGACTTTTTTGAATCAGATCCATAGGGGTGTCCCAAAATGTGATTGGGGAGGGGGGGGGGGGGGGGGGGGGCTTGCGTATATTCAAGTCAACCTGTGCAACGCCACGGGTGAACCAGATAGTAGTAATATAAAGTTTCAATTCAACTAAAGGCCGCAGTAATCATGCCTGCCAGCGCGATTATTGGTTGTAGACAACGATATCGATCTAGTGGTGAACGAGTTTTTATTTGGACTAGGAACTAACTATCAAAAGCCTATCAGTATCCGAAAACGAACGAACTTCATTCGTTTAGACTGAGAATAAATAACCTGAAAACTAATGGAGAAAAAATAATTGAAAATTCATCAGATCTCTGCACCCACTGCAGTGTAGGTACATAGCCGTTGCCCAGGCAATTTCATCAGCGTTTTAGAATGTTCTTATTACTATAACTGAGGGAGCTTTACTCGTAATATTGAATGAATAAAAGGATTTATTTCTTTATTAAGGCGCATGCAACCTTGTTTATGGTCATTGGCGCCTAATACAATAAGGAATTATTACAATTTATAGAATACACACAATGTTTTTCAAAGTGTCAAATATCTTTTGTAGATGCGTGGATCGATTTCCCAATAATTGTTGGAGAAACTTGGTAGTGTGCAGAAACTTGGGCATTCAATGAGCAGATGACGAACTGAAAGTGAGGTTCCACATGTAGCGCAAACAGGAGGTGAGGTCAAGATCACTTCTTCTTTCCTGGAGTGTACTGCAGTACCATTAGCTGTTTTCTTAGTTCAGCTTGACGATAGCCATTGGGAGACATCTTTCCCACAGCTTTTGGTGTTCCATTAGTAGCGAATCATCATGCCATGAATTCCAAATTGTTTTCTTAATTACACTGACGTCTGATGTACAACAACGTCGTTGGAGGGTCCTCTGTGGCTAATCTTGCATTGGCATCAGCTATCTCATTTCCAGTGATCCCTAGGTGTCCAGGAACCCAACAAATGATCACAGATATACCGATGGCCATAAGTCGTTGTACACTGATGAGAATATATTTGATCAAAGGATGTGCGTCGACGCCTTTCCTGATCGCTTGAGAGCAAATTAGCACTCGGCTCTCTGCTGTTGACACGAGTGTCAACGACTTATGAATAAAAGGATATATTTGGTCGTTTGTGGAAGTAAACAAGGCAGGTAATTGCTCCACCAAGAAACGAAACTACGTAGGTCCAGCCTACCGAATTCGCTTTTTGTTAAATGTTAACTAAGTAGGTAGGTTGTTGCTCTGCCAACGAATACAACTGCTTATTGGCAAATTTGTATCGAATCAGGAAATGTGCAACGTGAATTATAAACCAGCTGTACTTAAGGAAAAAACATTGTAATTCATTCTTCTGAAGGTTGGACAAGACTGGCAGCATTGTCAGTGCAGTTATTACGCGAGTTTTGCAGTTAACGCAAATTTGTGGGACAAAAAAAGTTGATTAAGTAGGTACCTACTTCAGTTTTTGTCAATGGAAGTACATGATGAATAACAAGTAATAAAATACGGAAAGTAGGTAGGTGCTGCATACCTACGTCTCTAGGAAGTGACCATTCCAAAGGCGATACCTACCCAATATTCCCTTCTGGTAGAGCTCTTATGGCACGTCCTTTCACATGACATCTTTCACAGGACTCTAAAGATTTTTAGTTTCTTAACAGATTCAAAGAACGGTTCTGAATACTGAATAATCCACAACATTTTCGCGGCTGATGTCTGGAACTTCTAACACTTGTTTGTCAACTTCACAACACAAATTTCATTGGGATCTCTACCGCACAGACTATTCTTGCGTTCACAACGTTTCAGTTCATTGCCGGATTACAGCTTGATATAATTCCCATAAAATTTATTACCTCGCATAATAAGATATACTGAACTAGTAACTAGGTAAACACTGAACCATAAGATAGGTAGGTGTCATTCGATGACTCCGAATGACACTTTTCGCATAATTTACTCGTAACCATGACAACAAGGTGAAATAACCAACAATTAGGTTTTTAGCCTTGCCTCGATGAGGAAATTTTTCAAAAATTCTGGCCGTTTTTTCAGAGATTTTCCAAGCTGGTATCTAAATTGATAATATCAATATGATTCAGTGTAAAAAAGTAACCCATAATAATGTATCAAATGTTCCAATTCTATATCTTCAAAAACTCGATACCTGGTTCACAATCGGCGCTTCTTTTTGCGCACACAGAAGTCCGAGTGATGGATCATTTTCATTTATCCATCAGATTTTCTTGTAGATTCCGAACCTGTAATAAAATACCTCGGAAAACAAGAGTAAAATCATCAGAAACGCTTGCATACGAGTCTGCAACACATTGGGACATTTTGTGTCTTTAGTTGTGAACTCGTAGCAGACTCGTATGCAAGCTCTAAGAGCCACTCATCTGATCCGGACCCTGGGCATCGTCAAGTAAATGTCCTAAAGAGGCTACATACGAAATTACAGCTTTCTAGAGTGTAAAGTATAGAAATTACCTACTAAAATGATTTAACCACCACTTTACAAATCAAACCGTTCTCACAATATTCGGACCACCTGCTATGAATCAAATCATCGAAACACCTGCTCAATGAAATCATCAGAAATTAACGAGCGGTTGCATCATGTTCACAATATCAATTATTGAGAATGATCACCTGAGTGTACACAATTATTCAAATAACCTTGCTCATAACTCAGCTTGTTGGCCACGCACTTCGCAGTAGTTAATATACTCGTAGTATGGTTGGATAAATCGAGAGCTTTCGAACGAATGGTCAACGAATTTTGTGGGATGAAAAACGACGAAGTACCTACCATTTCCCTAGCAACAACTCGGTTGTTAGCGGAAATCTCAGAAAACCAACCGTAACCCTCTTTTTTAACGCTGTTGTTTAACCCGTTTTTCGTTTATGTGCCAAAGTAAAGACATAAAATGTCAAAATTTTGGTTTTAAAAATTTCCGAGCCATTGCAATAGATTCATTTTTTTACGAAAAATCTCTTAAACTAGGTACCAGCGGCAATCTTTCACTGGATAGAGCACGAAAAGCAAGGTTTCTTTGATTTTGAGTCCAAGTTTTGAAGTTACGATTTGCTCATACTCGTATTTCTATATTTATTTCGCAACTTAATCAACATGATTTTGTATAATTCTGGCCATTTAATTATTAAATAATGGTATTAATAGAATTAGTCTTAGTTAATATTAGTTGCGGAGTAATTGAACAGAATTAATTACTATTTTCAAACAGGAACAGTATTTAACAGTTATGGAACAGCTAGAACTTTGGAATTTATAGCTGACATCCGACTGATTTATATGGATAGGTACATACCTACCAATATTTCATTTATGCATTTAACAAGTTCACAGCAACGTGTTCATCATGATTCCCTACATACTAGAATATTAATTTTTGGTCTAGAACTATGTATCATATATTATATGATATTTAATTTAATTTAATTTAGTGGCTTTTAAGGATTCGTCCTGGTTAATTAACTCGATGAGTTTTTGTGTGCTTCTTGAGATCGCTTCTTTGAGTACATTTGTATCCACACTGATCACAGGCATAAGGTTTTTCCCCTGCAACATGACAAAGATAATACCTTTGTTGGGTAAATAAACATTAATATAGGTATTTACATTTCCATTTTATTACCATTACGTTTATTTACATTACATTAGGTGGGTACATAATTCACATAATTTATTTCAGGGTTGAATTCGGTGTAGGTACCTAGGTAAAAAGGATTTCTGTACAAAAGGTACTTTTTTTTATTGAGAAATTTAAGGGACGGTTTCCCTAAATACGTATTCCTTAAAGCCTCTTAGATAATTATTTTGATATTTTATACCTTTGAGTTTTTATAACAGCATCGTTCTATTCGAGAATTCCTATAGTTAACTTCTTGAGTAGAGTGCACTGATCTGTTTTTGTAAGATAAGATAAGACCTTTTTTGGCAACCATTTTATGAATAGGCCTCATGGGCCCTTAGGCATGTAAAAAAAAGAAATTATAGTTATAGGTTTATAAATAATTATATACCTAGGTACTGTAATAAGATACAATATTGTTATGACATTATTTAGGTCTGGTGACATTTATAACCATAATGACCTAATGATTATTGGATTGTACCAGTCCTTTTGATCTCTTCATCGTTCATTATTTGGTCTCTTATAAGCCTAACTGAAGTGCTGCTCCGTCTCCAAACCCAAGCTCCGCACTTCTCCATCTTCTTCTTGTGCTTCTAAGACACATGCTGGATGCACGTAATACAGCCATTGTGATGCGGACTCTTAACCATCCTCGAACTACCGTCTGAGGCCGATTCCATATGCCTGCTAAGCGCACACCAAATACTTTTACGAAGGCGTTCATCTGAGGAGCACTTTTTTTTTTTTTTTTTTTTTTTTTTTTTTTTAATTTTATTTGGCATTAGCAAGGAAAACTATACAGCCATGTCATGTTGAAGTGATTACAATAGTAAAATCAAATTAGACAATTTCATATACAATAAATCAATTAATATCGTTATAATAAATCAGGCTAATAATACTTAGGTTCTAAGAAATTAATGTTTTAAATAATATTCAGCTTAAATAGTCCGATTGATATTTTGAAGAAATATATACAACTATTCATAAATTTCTACGTTATTCAAAGCTATGAGGTGACATAGGTTGAAGGGAGAATTTACTTTAGGGGTTAACTTGGTGAAAAGCTCTGTTCTCTCGCAATCATAGGCATTACATGTAAAAATTATATGCTCGATTGTTTCGACTTCTTCACAGTGGTTACAAGTGGCAGTTTGCCGCTTTCCAATTCTAAAGAGATATTCGTTAGTTACGGCATGACCATTACGCAATCTCATGATTGTTTAAAAAAAAATTTGGATTTTTCTTTCACAAAATTAAACCACGGCAATCCCCTGATCAAAGGAAAGTTCGATCGATAACAACGACCAGATGGATACGTGTCAAATATTTTTTGCCACTCAGTGATCATATTCAGTTTAAATTCTCTTTTTAGATCAGTACATGGGAATCGGAAGGGTGTAGAGCTGCAATGATCCAATTGTGCGCCCCTCTTGGCTAAACTATCCACATACTCATTAGGGCGTATGCCCACATGAGCCTTGACCCATACTAAATACATCAATTTATTTGATAAACGTAGGTTGTGTATCAAACGTATTAGGGTGGTCCTCCACTGGAAGCGACTATGCGACTAAGCGACTATGCGACTATGTAAGCGACTAATCCCATAAGCTTGAAACGTATTAGAGCTCCTCCACTGCAAGCGACCTGAGCGACGCGACTTCGCGTATTTTGAGGCGACGAGCGACTGATCCCATCCGGATGGGATCAGTCGCTTGTTTTCGAGCGACCTGGCTTCCCCTCCCATGTTTTCTCGGGGGGAAGAACACAGTTTCTTACAGAAAAAGCCCAAAAATCATATCTTGAGGACGAATTGGGATAAGAAGGTACAATTTGCGGCATTTTACTCCACTGTAAAGTAGTTTTACGCATTTTATTATTAATCTTGATATTATCATTGTAGTGGATTTATATAGGTTTGGCTTGGTGTAGGTAGTCCAAGCGGAATGGTTTGAAAAAGGCCCGTGTTCTGGTTGTACGGGTTTGGCTCTGTATTATTTCCTAAAGGAATCTGCGAGAAGCTGTCAAGGACAGCTTGCTGAGCAGTCGGAGCTTTTGAGTAGTTCGCAGAGGAGCCGCTTGGGCGCGCGTAATCGCCAAGGTCCACTTGCTGGGCGGCTGGAACCTGTGAGTGGTCCGCATATTTGCCGCGTGGAGCGTTAGGCTCGGATACCTGCTGGGTCCGATTTATTTGGTGCTGAGCCGTTTTGTAATATTCCGGCCTAAGTTGTAGGTCTGTAGGCGGAATATATTGAGCTTGGTTGAGGTATTCGAAAGTACCTTTTGGTTCTTGCGCTTTAGGCAAGATAGGAGTGAATTCGTCACTCGAGTCGGCCGGGAGGCCTTGCATAGAATAGCGGGTGCATTCTGTTATTTCAGAGCGAGTCTGAAAGGGGTCCTCGAACTTATACACAGTTGAGGGCCTTCCTAACGCTCCTTGCATGGATTTGTTAGGTGAGAAGGCCGTATCTTCGCGTAGGAAGGGCCGTTGTATTTCGCTGCGATCAGCGGGCAGTTCGAGCCTCGGGTAAGGAGCGCTTGTTGGACGAACGTCCGCGGTCGCACCTTGCTGTATCTCCTCGTCTCCGAGGAAATAAGAAGGGCGACGCTCCATCGTCTTTCCCGAGTTGTATCACTCGTGTTTAATACCTCTCCGTATAGGATGCAGGGTTTGTGAAGGCGGACTCGCTTGACAGAGCTTCTTTCCTTTGCTCGGATGTCAGGGTCCTGCCTTTAGTCTTGAAAAAGACTTCCTTAGACGATAAATTAGAGCGTAGGAGCTGAGTAATTTATCGGCGTGCCCCTGCGGTCAGTTAAGAGCTTAGTGCTACGAAACCCGGGCGACACGTCTCGGAACGTCCCTGCGGGCGTACGATCTAATGAGAATATCAATAGATGTACCGGGTGGCGTCCTGACAGAAGAACTACGTTGGGCAACGAGCAGGATAAATAATCACTGGACTCGTAGATGCCAAGGGGAGAGCTGTAAGAGAGAAAGTATGCCGTTTTGAGCAATAAATTGCCGTTCTGAAAAGAACTCAGGAACAGAAGAGTTGTCAGCGTAGAGCGTGTAAAAACTTTGTTTGACGGAGTTATAACTCGACGTCTTATAAATATTTTTGTGTTGTGTCTACCACTTTTTGGTAGCCCTGAAAAGGGCTGTTGACAAGAGGGGGTGGTTTTCACCACAATCATTTTATATATACATACATACATATGTATATATTTTGGTATTTGGTTGACTAGTGATATATATCTATATTCGGGAGGTTGAATGACCAGTCTAGTCTTGAGTTTTTTTTTAGGTGTTTAATCACAACGTTTCAACCCAGGAGCTGGGTCCTATTCTGTGTGAATGATTGATGTGCTGGATCTTCCAAGTCAGATGTAAAGACTTTTGAGAAGTAACATACGTGTTGTTGGTGAAGCCAGTCGACATACAATATGAATATATATATATTTTTTTCTACATCACCTTGTATTATTAAAATACCATACTATATTATGTTCGTAATTCGAAACCCGCACTGCGATTCTCCAGTTACATGAAACAATCGAATCTTCGTATTGGGATGTTATTTTTGTAAATCTAAGGCTTAAGAGCCCCCTCGGACCGCCCCAAGAGGCTCGACTACCTAGTACAGCCCCATAAATTCTCCCCGCCTCATAATGTTCTTCCCCAAATAGCAAGAAAAAGTAAACTTGAACAAATCAAACCAAAAAATTTACCCCATGCCTATTGAAAGTTTAACGGTGATTCCGAGAATGTGGTCAAAGTTGAAATAAAAACAAGTAAAATGGAGAAATCAGATTTAAAAGAGGGAAAAAACAGTTTCCTGAAGAAAAACCCCCTTTGAAAACCCCCTTTATCTCCCTTCAGCTCATCGTGGAGGTGGTTAAATTCACCCAAATTTTGCCTCTTTGTCAATATCGGGTTCATCCACAACATTCGTCGTTTCATTCTCATCCGAAGGAGATTTACGACAGCATTATCCAGCAAATAATAGCTATCTACGTCGTCCATTTTACCAAAAATAAATGCAGTCACTGACCTACTCACCACCACAGACTTCGCGCGACTAAGTCGCCTCCAATGGAGGAGCTCAGTCGCTTCCCCAGTCGCCTCGCGGAAGTCGCATAGTCCCTTAGTCGCTAAGTCACTTCCAGTGGAGGACCAGGCTTAT